>QQSS02184626.1:0-12334 GCA_003687565.2 Craspedacusta sowerbii | reverse complement strand
CCGAATCCTCGTACACCGAGACAAGACATTCGAACATCCGATCAAAGCAAAACCTGAAGCACACGGATAGTTGCTCTTGTTGATTGACACTATGCAGAAGAGTACTTCCACGGTATTTATTGAATCAAGAAATAAGCATAGATCATCAGAGAACCTGTTTAGTTTCAATGTGAACAGACTAAAAAGTCGATTTTGTACGGTCCTAAAGCATTTCAAAAACATCCTCATTAATACTTTAAACTTACTAGTGTATCCTAATAAATCATTTTAACAAGAGATTTCATCGCAAAGGATATCCACAGACTGATCTACCTTAGTTACGATCCAAATCTGTTGAAAAACAGTCACTAAATTAAGAAATCGTAACTAAGGTAGACAGTCTGCTGATTCCCCAAACACAGCTTTATAATAACCAATGTGGAAAAAGACCGAAGAGGCATGTAAGAAAACCGAAGAGAACCAAAAAAAGAGAGTATGAAAACCGAGGAGGAAGTATTAAGAAAGAATCCAGTAATTGTGATAATAAATTTTAATGCTCTAGGATAAACAGTCGATTTTACATTTTACAATATTTTAATTAGAACTTCCATTCCGCCTACCTCCCTAAGAAACTTAGCCAGCCCGGCTATGCGGTCGATTAATATTAAGAAATTATGGAATCGCTCAGATTTCCCTTAAACTTGACGGCCAAGTTTACTTGTCTCGATATGTCATGCACTCTCCATCATAAATAAATCTTCACGCCTCTGGACCATGACTTATCGAGTATCGAGACTGTCAAGCACTCTGCAAAAGTATTTTTGAATTAGAAATTAGATAATCCTTCTCCTCGTAAGTTCTTGTCGAAAAGCTGGTCCAGCTCACATTTGAACTTGTAAATCCAAGCATCCTAATAACTTGTAAATCCTTTTGGGCCATTCAACATTGACCTGTGGCCTTCCTTAATAAATCCGAAGACTGCAGCTCAATTGAATGAGTATTCAAATACTGCGGAAGTTGTGCTCCTTTTTTTAACCCGAACATAATATAAAAATCCTCTAGTGCAGGCTTCAAGTCTTAACTGTGATTGATCTTCTCAAATATATGATCTTACAGCTATTGGAGCTGAAAAGTTCCACCTTACATTGCCCGGCAATGATATCATTCGAAATAAAAATTTCCTTAATTTAAATTATATTTATTTACTCTATAATCGCATTTCCAGTTCTCTATTGCACGTATATCAATTAGAGCAGCTAGCCTTAGAAAGTGAAAGACTTAATAATTAAGTAGTTGAGCAAGATTATACAGAGCAGATTAAACAGATCTTCTCTCTGCAAATGCAAGAGTCATTGAGACTCTATAGTTTTCTTGAGCTTTGTACATCTTGGGGTGGATTAAAATCTAAGTTTGACAGTCTAACACAAGCCCAGAATTAGAGATCTGATAATAAAGCAAAATAGAATCATATTAGCTTTATGAATATAATAAAAGAAATAAAAATATCTACGATGCCTTGATATTTAAGTTTAATTAAATTTCTATTATAATAAATTAATTCCAGGTGTCAGGATGAAGGAGCAAGTTGAATTTTAGAAATTCTTATATTTTTTACAGATTTATTCCAAGAGATGACTGAATCATAAATTTTAAATAGACAAAATGTTGTTTGCCACTGCGATTAATTAAATCATAATAATTTTCAATGAATTAAATTAAGCAGAGGAATTCATACTCGATAAAAAAGCTCATATAAAAGATAGGAGTTACGAGTTTCAAAAGAAAGACGAGGAGTTTAGTTCGCTTTACCTTCATCAAAAACGCCTGCTAGAACACTTTTTTTCCGCATCTTTGCCTAAACAAGCTTTTCATCCAAAAAAACAAAGAATAAGCAAATTCGATCTCAAAAAAAAAGAATTAGCGAAAGTTAAAGAAAGTTTTTTTAATAAGAGTTATGCATGAAAAGTGAATAATGAATCTTACCAAACTAGAATTATTTTAAATAAAGTTGATAGAAAAGGCGGCTGAGCAGTATCATATAAGTTCAGTTTTCATCAAAAAAAATTAAATTTTTATGCAGCTAAATAAAATATCCAATATATTTACTGTCGAAAGTAAACTCAGAATGCTTTTCCATTTTTGTTAAACTGATCACATTTTAAGAATCAGTTTATTAGAGGCAGTCCTATTAGACCAAAAAAGAGGCGAGGTTATTTCATTGACTAATGATAATCTAACTATCGGAAAAGGATAGTGAGTTTAATAATATTTTTGTACATCACAAGGCACAATTATCAACTCATCCTAATATTATCAGTTTGGGCAGTAGTTAGATATTCGGTATCAAGTTTATTGTAAATAATATCGTGCTCTTTCAATGTTACAGAAGTTTTATTAAATTGTAAATTAATAGATTCTAGCTTGTTCTTTCTTACATTTTTCGAATGTGTTTATACTTCATGATTATTTATTACTCCTCCTTGGCCATACAGGGTGATCATACTAACTCTAAGCAAATCCATCAGAAAAACAAGCTTTCTTTTAGGAAGATCAGAATATGTCGTAAATCTTTCTATCAAAACTCATTGATAATGGAAATATTTACTTAGCTTTATTCATTTTTCCAGCAAACTCTACTTCTCACTCTCTTGAACTCTCCATTAAATTGCTGTTGACATGATTAACACAATTAAGGCTGCCAGAGAGTAACCAAGGAACAACATGAATATGTTCTTGCTATCGTCTGAAATAAATCCGATTATCAACTGCGTGAAAGCCGTTACTAAGTTGGCAACTGACATGGAAAGTGCAGAGTAGAAGGGCAAGGCATCCGAACACTAAGAATCCAGCTGGTTCTTGAGATTAACTGAAATAAGGCCAGCCATTGTGTTGAAAGATGCCCCCAAGGATAATCCCACCACTGAAATCAAAGCGAAGTACAGAGCCAAGTTCATTTCTAAGGTCCCCATGAAGTAGAAAACAAGCACCAAGACGGCCGCCAAAGGAGTTAGCAGCATAGTTTTGAGTTTAACGCGGCTGAATACAAATCCAATGAGCAAAGAGCCAATAATACTGGCCACATCGTAGGAAACGTTGATGTATGCCTTGTACTAGCCGAGACCTATCTCCTAAAAGAGAAGAGGGAGCCAAAGTAGTATTCCATAGATAATTGATTTTATCAAGGAGAAAGCTACAATCAGGAGAACAGTCAAAGGCTGGCAGAAGACTCTCCATAGCGAATTCTGTTAACGTTGAAGCATCGACTTAGTCATATCGCTTCTTTCCTCGGATTATAACTCTGGAAGAAACCAGCAGCATGCACCAAGGAAAATTACCAGGCCTCCAATAGTGTAGAGGGAGTACCCCCAGCCCAAGCCGATGTAATTAATAAGGACTTGACAGAAAATCAAGCCTGTGATATTGCCGAAGTTGGAGTTGGTAGACCAGAATCCCAAAAGGATTGGCTTCTCTAATTTTTCGAAGTGAAAGTTGAAAATGGTCAGGAGGGGAGGCCAGGTCAACGACTGCAAGAAGCCGTTGACTACCATGATAACGAAGATGATCCAAAGGTTTTATTTCAGGGCGAAAGTGTACAACAATAATGGAATGATGCAATAGTTAACCCCTGTCATAACCATCCCGAATGCAACACATCTTTTGGGCCTTTTGATAGGCCAAATTGCATGAACGAAATGGCCCACCCCCAAACACACCAGGAAGAGAGTATCAAGTGTTCCTAATAGCTAATCTGGAAAGCCGTCGTTCTTGATGTAGCTTTTGGAGAAAGAGTAGGATGTTCTAACGCTGTGTACGCCCAGGTAGGCCATGAAAGTGATTAAAAAGACGGGGGTAAGACTGAGTGTTTTCATTTTGATTTGACCTTATTCCTCCATCAGATTTCAATTATTTAATCTGTTTTAGGATCTCATATGATTATGTAAATGACGATATCTGAAAGAGCGTAACCGCCGATTGTTGATGCTGCCGAACCATTCTGCTGCAGAGTCATTAGCTTTATATAATCTCTTTATGGAACTAAGTATGTTAATGTAACCGTATTAGATTGCTAAATACTACCAGTTTTGTGGGAGGTTAGTCAATTAATAAACTAAAAGGTGCAGTGAAAATTACTAGAATCCTGTTATGAATTTGTAATTTATTACTTAGCTCGTCTGCATCAGTATTTTCTATCTTGATAAATGTTCATTATTGGATTAATTAGACCTAGAAGTCTTCTTTCCGTTGAGCCTAGTTCATTGAAACTCTTGCAGTAGGGTCCATAGAAGCCCATTGTTTTCTTCTTGTAAATGCATAATGATTGATGCTGTTGTTAATCCCTTTTAAAACTTACACTTACAATTACTTATTTGTTACGAAATGCATATTGTCGAATTTCTGCCAGTCGCAGTCCTCTTTGATGCCTAAGCGAATACACCTGATATTAGTTCAATGGACTGTAAAATAAATGTATATACTCATGTCGATATGCACAGATATTAAAACAAGATGCTTATTCGCATTATTAATGAAACGAATTTATGTAAACTTGTTGCCAATGATAACTGATGTTTTGTCAATCACTGTAAGCAAGTTTAGTTACCAACTAAATTTACATAAAATTTAAAAGATCGTGTTTGTTTTTCACTACAGTTGATTTTGGTCGCAAGGTTAAAGCGGATGAATCTAAATAAGCAAATACCCTACTATTTTATTTAAAAATATCATTCAATGCCATTGACATCCGATCAGATCCACTGCGAAATTTCCCATTCCCCTGACTTTCATATTTTAAAATAACCCAGAATTGATTTTAGCATAAAAATTTTGTAGAACCACAGTCTTCAGCAGAGGCTGCTAAGAGAACTGGCTTATTATTGCAGAAGCTTTTTATTATCCGAACCGAGTATCCTTCAAATAGATCTTGATGCGCTCAAGAGTCCTCAGTCCTCCAAATTTGGAGAATACTTGCTTGTACTAGCCCAGCGTTAGTTCCCTTGCAATCCTTACTTAGATCTCCTTTTGGTCCTTTACTTACAGGCTAGTGACTCCCTTCTTACTAACGTTATACTCCTCCCACTTTGCATCTAACTATTGCTAAGGGACTTCCTTAGCATCCTTTTCAACTTCGTATATCAGTTTCTACTGTCTTATCAATGTGGTGGCTTTGCTGGATTATTTCTTAGTTTTTGCGCTGAGTGATCTAGTCAACTACCCGAGCCTCTTATTCAACGACAAGATGACATCCTATTTCTAGTTAAGCAACTCTCTCAAGTTGGCAAGCTCCTTGTTTTCGACTTGGCGTTTAAGAGGACTTAGGGAGGGCTTTTTCTAAGTTTGCTAGGGTATCCATTTCGGCCCTCTCAACTTCTATTTTAGACCAAAATATATCTTTTTTGAAGAAAGGCCGTCCAGGTTTCCAAGGAGAGTCTTTCTCATGAGCTCGATGTTTTACTCAGTCACGCGAAGTCTCTCCTACGAAAGTGGTCTGAAGTCGAAGCAGTTCTCTCTCGTTAGCTTTATCAACTAACCAAGCACTCTCTGTATCGCTTGAAGTTTATCGGCCTCTTTTGATACTTAGTATAAAATCGAATCGTTCTAAGCAGTAACGCACTATTCGCACAGTATATCAGAGTCTTCTCGACCTTTGTTGACTCGGAACATGTACAATGGTTTACCATGCAAACTACATATCGCCATTAAATTTCAGAATGTTTTTCTTTTATTGAAGGCCAAGAAAGCCTCCCACGTTATGACTCCTTTACCAGTCGGATCGCATTTTCTTATTATTTCCTCGACCTCCTCCGCCTTCAAATCCTATTTGAGGTCCTAAGCCAAAGCTTTGAGGTCTTCCGAGCTGATAAATCCTTTCTGATCGATGTCGATCTGATTGAAGACCTTTCTGATATCCTCATTCGTATCGTTTTCGCAGGGCTTAAGAGTCATCATCTTCACAAATTCCTTGAAGTTTATGAGCCCCGTCTAATCAGCGTCATATTCAGACATCATCTGATAGACGAAGTTTTTCTTAGGGTTGTATCCTCCGAACTGAAGCATAGCCTTACGAAGGTCCATTGGTGTAAGCATTCCATCATCGTCTGTATCAAAGAAGTCGAAGATCTGCTTGTATATTTAAACATCTCTCTCGGTGCACTCAGCCACAACAAACTCCCGAGGATCAAATTTGGCGCTCCTGGTTTGATAGGAAGGGTAGTAGTCTCGAGCAGGACTCCTCCTATCCTCCTCATGGTTCTTGAAACTCTTCCTGCCTCTGGACACCCTCATATATAAATAATTAGAAATACGTTATCGACCCAGATTTTAAAATAGAACAATTTCAACTCAGTACTGCGATAGAAATGATAATTAGCAGGTACGCCATTAGTTCATGTTTATAGAAAGGATATTAATCATCTGTTATTTCCCTCGAACACTCTCAGGCATCGAAACACTTTCTTGACGCTCTTACGCTACTCCCGGGCGTTTCGATTGCTCATTGCCTCGATGTTCAGATTTATTATACTAAATTTCTTCGAGCTTTAAGGCTACTTAATGCAGCTTACTTTCAGTCTCTACTTTGTCAGGCTCTACATTGTCAATCTTAATGAGGTTTTTATCTAACGCTCTGTGGTTTAGCAGGTCTCCCTTGAAATTTTTTAAATGCTCTGACCAGCTGATATCTGGCGGTAACGAAAGGAAGCAGCTTTCTCTCTAGCTTCGCCTGTTTTCAATCTTTTGCAGTCCTTGAGCTCGACTTCGAACTGCAGCTGACAATTTCCCTTGAGGAATTCCTCCAAGTTCACGATCTTTTTTTAATGGAAAAGAAGGGCCTTAAGAATTTAAGTGATTTTCTAAGGTTAAGAAAATGTGTACAAGAGCCTCCGATAAGGGCCTTCGAATTGAAAGGGCTGCATCTTGAGCAACATTGCCCCTTGGTAGACACAAACATTTTAAAGGCTTCCGAAAGGAGTATAGGGCAATTTAGATTCAGGATGAATTTTTTCAAGCTCCAAGAGTGCTTCCAGAATGCTCTATCCAAGTCGATGATAGCTCTGCTTATTGTAAAAGGCTTTGGATTACTTCCTTTACAGCTGGATGTAATCCAGATAATTATCAGGCGCTTGGGATTTATTGGTAGGGCTATTTATGTTGTTTAGGAATTTAGACATGTTGTAGCTGCATTAAACTGTCCAGCACTTACCGTTTTTAGTTTTCTTGAAGATTGCCACCCTCCCACTACCTTCTTTGCTAATTTGATCCGGCCGGTCCTTGCTGTACATATTTTGTTATGTGAAATTACTCCCGTCGTAGTCGAAATCCTAGTTATAAAGACTGAGTAGTTTTGGGTAGAGACATATGTCGTGTTGCGTCTGCAGCTCATTAGAGTAGTTCCCATAGATGAAGCACCCTTTGCGGCCGGCGTGGGCATGGAGATCAATATAGGAATGGAATTGGCCAAGACTGTTCAGCAGCAATATCAATTTTTTTATAGCGTAGATCGGACTATGGTCTTTGGGTTTAGGATTTATAAAGCAGCGATTTAGATTGACTCCACGGCTGTCGAATCGGAAATGGCCTCGAGCCACTCCATCAGGGTTTATTATTGGCACTAAATAAAATACGAAATTTTATAACAGAATTTGTTGGTAGGTAGAAATTGTCAGGAGATATTTGATAATTCCTGTCATCACGTGAGAGCTTGGAACCTATCCGGGATGCACTCTAGCTGTTATGATTACAGCCTTCTTGTTTTTGAACTTGGCAGGGAAATTTTTATCTGGGAAAATATTGGATTAATGAATTTGATCTAATTTGCCATTATTATATTACTTACTGCTGATAGTCAATAAGTGCACTGGCCTATTTTACCTGGTCATAGTCAAAGTGCATCGATGATAATGGAAATCAGGCCCAGGATTGAGCTATTAGAGCAGGGAGGCTTGGTCTGTATTACTCCAAGGATATACAAAGGAAAACTTTATGGAGGGATATTCAACAAAATGCTTGAACGTAAACTGGAGGCCCTCCTAATTGACTCTGATGGAATCTCTAAGGATTGGGGACTTAATCCTTTGCCAATCTTTGTCCCCTGATTTGAAGACAGGGACCAGCCCCTCCTCCAGTAACCTCTCGTGATTATTGAAGTTCATGACGGTGAGTGTCAGATAGTGTGAGACTGGAACTCCACTGACCTAGAAATAAAACCAACTTTTGTAATTGCTTCCTATGTCTGAGCCCACCCAGATTTGGTAGTTCAAAAGGTTTATTTTTTTGACGTTTAGAAGATTTCCAGAGTCGAAGGAGCTGTCAAACACCACTGGCGAGAAGTCGAAGGTAGTCTGATGGACTGTCCGAGCCATTTTTAATTTTTATTATCCAGAAATTTATTCAATAAGAAAATGCCAGTCATCTCTAACCAAATTCATTAAAAAAATTGACACTCATAGCGAGGGCTATCGTGATAATGATTCAAGATTATTTATTAGAGTTCTTAAATGAAAAAGAAGAAGGAGAGTCCTGCGAAGAAGGATCTTAAGTAGCTTTCAAATAAAAAATCAAGGCCTCAAAGTCTATCTAAGAAGTAGATTGAAAGTCCTTCAAGAGGGAAGTCGCCTACAGATAAGCCCAAGAAAAATACCAAAAAAATTATCACGGAAATGACTGTGCTCGGCTCATAAAATTTTGACATACTGGGGGATAAGATGAGCATCGTCGATCTTGCTGATATGCCTCTAAAATACGTTCTGAAATGTATTAGTGGTATCTTCAAAAATAGGTTCGTCTTTATAACGACTCACGCAGATGGTGAGATCATAGGGTCTGGAGACGCCAAAAAGTAAAATTTAACACTGCAAATTTAGGGAGTCGGACTTTCCACTCGCCATGCCAGCCTAAAGTTCGACGGCTTCAAAAGCTTTGAAGTAACAGATTTCGGAAGCTAGAGAGGAACTTGGATGAACATTCCTCCCTCAGGCTCGATCATTACTCCTGGCAACACTTATTATGTGGGCAAACACAGCTTCATAACTAAACTAGGGAATCCTCTCAATGAAATATAATAGCTCTGTGTAATCAATAACTGCATTGGACTCACCGACATCCTCAATCACAACGGAGTAACGACGATTAGAATGTTGCTCTAAAAGCTGCACACGGGTTTTAAGGAATTCCCTTTGACAAGCAAACAAAAGTAGCAACTTGTTGCAATTGGAGACAGCCTGACCTGGTACGATCAGAACCCATGCTCCAGAAGATTGTTAGTCTAGTTCACTTCTTAAACCTACAAAGGTATCCGACACTAAATCGGTTTCTAGACCTACCAAATATACAAATCTAACGTAAAGGCGCAACTGAGTCAGCAGATGTTGGACGATGTTATTGCGAAGGTCAAATTTTAGGAGGGGAATTATAGGTTAGTTTCTTAAGGCGTTCTGATCTTTTAGAAAATTAAGCCTAACTGCCCGATTAAGCTGAAGCTTTATGATCACATCACGATTGGAGACTTAGGGTTCGAACTTACGCGGTTTAATATTGGGACCATCGAGGATGCAGGAGATCGACCTGAAATGGAGGATATCCTCATTATTAACCAAGATTTGGGAATTTCTAAGCATCATCTTGTCAGTATTTTCTGTGTGGCTGACGGACATGGCGGGAACTAATGCGTGTAGTACCTCAAGTAGAATTTAATAAAAGTGGTAAAGGAAAACCTAAAGCCAATCGACAACATAAAATTGCTGAACGAGGGCATCAAAATCCTAACTGAAAAGATTTTTTTTGATCTGGATTATGGGTTTTATAAATCTATGCCAGAGAAGGCCATTACGAGTGGAGCGACCTTGCTCATGCTTTTGATCATCGGCTGCAGAGTATTTGTTATTTCTCTGGGAGATTGTCGAGGACTACTCGGCAAGAACAACAAAACTGTGCAAATTTGCAACCCTCATAAGCCAAGCAGACCAGATTAAAAACTGAGAATTGAGAACTTGGGGGGCTTCCTTCAGTACGACAGACTGATGGGGAAAATGACTATCTCTAGGTGTTTAGGCTCGTTTTAGTACAAAAGTCTAGAGGATTATTAGAACAAGCTGAAAGGAGTGCCAAAGTCATTTATCACCTGCACACCGGATATAAAGGCCTTCGATGTGGACGCCTAGACTGATTAGTTCATACTCATTTCTACTGATGGCCTTTATTAAGCTCAGACTTCTTAGGAGATCTCCTCCTTCATTAAATAGAAGTCAAAAGGATTGGAGGGTGACTAGACTGCCTAAAAGATGCTAAAAGGACTTCTCAACCGGAGTAAGTAGCGAGGAGGGAATGACAATACTGCTGCAGTGCTAATCGTCCTGAGGAAGGCTCCTTCAGGACTGGCTTGATTATCAATTCTTATCATAGAATTGCATTTTGGTTAATTATCTCTTGCAAATTAAATTGATTGAATGGAGGCCAGAATTCAATAGCTTGAAGCCCAAGTTGCCTCATTAACGTCCTCTTTGCAGGCTTCTAAGACTCACATCTAGTATTTGGAGCTGGAACTGGCCAAATAAAAGAACAATAATTCAAGCACTTTCAGATATTCTACAAATTACGAAATTAAGAAGGAAATCAAGCAAGAAGTCAAACTCATCCAAAGCTTCTTTGTGATTGAGCCCACAAACTGCGATCATATGTTGACGACTGCCAAGGTCATCCATAGGACAGCGAAAGGATTCTAATCTTAGGAAATTTGTCTTAGCAAATCTTGCTACCCGCATAATGTCACCTACACCAAAATAATCGACCTGAATTTCATAATTTCAAGTGAAAAATCCTACAAGAATGTGAATTCTGTGGTGAATTTCATGTTCGCCTACAACTAGTACAACCAACAGTTCTAGTCGATCAGCATTTTGAAAAAATTGAACGCAGAGTTCAGGCTGTTTTCTTATTGTTTGTAATTCAACGACTTCATGTACGATTCGAATTCCTAATAATTTTACTCCTTTAAGAAGTATATCGGACTTCTCACCTATTTTCCGCTCCCAGACCTTTATGCTAAGCTGTTCTATGAAATTATCTCAGTCTTAAACGCCGAGAAGATGGAGAAAATGAAGAATTCTAAGATCAAGGACTTCAAAAATATTTTGCACAACTTCACAAACAGCGTGATCGCAAACAGGATATTCCCAGGGCTGACCAAGATGATCCTGCCTCTTATCGACAGCCTGATCATAGACAGGCCTTTCACACTGCAATTTGAAGCAAAAAAGATCGACTATGCAATAGAGGTGCCTAGTCCTAAAATTCTTTACAAATTCTACGGCCTTTATTACTTTGATTTAACCTCATTGGGTAACCTTTAAATCTTGATAACCATCATGCTCCTCGATAAGAAGCTGGTCGTGTTCCATCCACATCTGCCCACCGTATCAGGTTTTATCATTTATCTAACCAACTTGGTTAGACCACTCAGCGTGCTGTCATCAACTTGCTTCACAAGCCTGTGCGTTGAGTAGTTCGCCAAACTGAACTCGCCTACGCCATTTATCTTCGGAGTGAAGGCAGACGAGAAACTGGCCAAGTCTCTCAACTACTTCGTAATGGAAGATTATTAATAGTAAATCTAAGATCTATTCTACTATGATCTTCAGATGGATAAGGTGAAAAATAAGTAGAAGATAGGCTTCCCGTTCTTCTCACTCGCCTCTTTGGAGGATCTACATAGGACTGCCAAGGATGAGAAAGGCAGGGTCATGTTCTACGAGGCTTTGTACAAATTAATTGTAGATAAATTTGAGATAAACTCGATTGAAGAACTGCCGTTTAATAAGAAATCAGCTATGGATAAGTACAAGGCTCAGCTGCAAAACAAGAAGTAAAAGTAGTTCATGAAGTAATACATACAAACGATGGTGTTTTACAACTTAATTTAAAAGAGGTAGAATGTTTGATTGATTGTTTAATACTTCTATCACGTGCCTTGGCTCACTCCCAGCACAGGGTGCATCTATTCAATCATTAAATAATATTGTTATAACATGTACTAAAGATAGAGCATAGTTAGTTGTGGTCTCTTCTTATATGAGGAAGTTATTGAAGAGTTGATAGTTTTTACTATTTTAATTTGTTAGGTTTGCTTTTGCGACCTGCTGAGAATGAAGGGTAAAGAAACCAGCTGCCGCGAAGCTGGAGCAGCCCACTGACTTGCTGGTATTTTCTAATAATTGTTCCTTTATTTAATAAAAGCACAACCATCTCCGACTCACCTCGTCTACGGCCAAGGACTGCAGCCACACTTCCTCCGCGGTGCTGGCTCTCCTTCCCTCTCCACTAAACCCCCACTCCCCGTTCTAAATTAATCAAGATCGAATGAAGT
>QQSS02184615.1:0-13845 GCA_003687565.2 Craspedacusta sowerbii | reverse complement strand
ATAGATAGATAGATAGATAGATAGATAGATAGATAGATAGATAGATAGATAGATAGATAGATAGATAGATAGATAATGATAATAATAGTAATAAAAATAATAATAATAACAATATTAAAAAGGTTCCTCAAATTAGAACCGAGGAATGAAATGACAAGACGACGTACCAGAAGAAATAGGCATGTAATCATTTCTCATCCATTGCCACCTGAAAAAACAACCAAAGGACATAAGATAGCGATGAACACGCAAACTATACTTCAAACAGAAAGTGAACACAAAACCTACCAAGCTGGAATCATCAAAGTTTATGGAAACAACGATAGCGACGGGTTTGCTGAGAACATGCTTGGTACGACTACCACTAGAAAGTTTTCACGATAACCATGGGCATAGCGGAAGTGCAGTTCGAGGTCAAATAGCAAATGCTGCGACACAAATAGGCGGGCATGAGCACGGCGAATAGTGCTCGATCCACGTGAGCCAGGCTCAAGCAGTTACGAAGCATTTTTTTTTTTCGCGGTTTGCCACGAAGAACTCTCCATTACGCTTTACACTTCATTGCACACTTACACAAAATCGCGATTCGAAACAGTTAGCTACAAACCTTCTACAGCTACTTAGCGATTCAAAGATATGTAACTTAAGGCAGTGGCATAAACATAAGAGAGGCTTTCCCAAGCTTTACTAAGCCTTAGAAATAAAACGGCATCCTTAGACAAATTCCTGATCAATATCACTGCCAAGAACAGACTTGGTGTTGTCATGTACATATTTCAGTAGCCGCTACTTTCAGTCGTGCTCCCTGAAGGTCCGCAAGCGCGCATCGGGAGAGAAACTATTATTTCTACACCTGTATACTGTAGGTTTAGAACTTCCCGGTTGCGTTATGACTGCCTTCGTGTGCTTGTCGTTTGGAATATCTATTTCTATCGCGAGTAACTTCTTTAAAGAAGAAATAACAACTAACCAAAGAATAATTTATAAAGTACGCCATTCCGAGCACCAAGCTCTATCAAAAGATGCACAGTCATATGAAGACAAGGTGACCGCGCTTGCATTGACGAAGCCTGCGTGCAAACGCTCTACTAAGTACGAACAGACAACTGTATCGGGACAGACAACGTGGACAACGTTGCGCTGACAAGCCAGTATCTCACATAACAAGTTACTTGGCTTAATCATAGTGACGCGGATTTTCATGGGCCGCATTAATAGGCTTAAATATAAGCCGATTAGCGCAATAAGACTGATTGAATATCCTGAACTCACGTCGTTGCCGAATTCAATTTCTCGAACTCGCGTGAAATCACGGCCTGGTTAAGCTGTGTTCGTTGCTCTGGGTCACACCGGATTTACACAAACTCCTTAATCTAAAAATCGCGCTTTCATAAGCGATCGGATAACAAAAACGGGACTATGATCGGTCTCCCTGCGCGAAGTCACAAAGTTTCACGTCCATAAAAGTCAAGATTTCGTCTACTTGTACGACAACTTATGAGTAGCCGACAAAAACGCCTGGACTGTCATCCGCGCAAACTTCCGGGTGGACTGTTTTAAGACGACGAGTCACTGTTGCCACGAGCAACGATAAAGAATAACAACATATTTCTTGATGGTGACCTAGGTCGAATATACAGGAAATCAAAGATAGGTCTAAACTGGCAAGGAGCTAGTCAAACGGCCTTAGAATTAGGGTTAACCATTTTTCACTCATAAGAAGGACGACCCGCGTCTGCAAGGCGAATTTTTTTAGACATGGGAAATATTTTAGTTGATGTCATGCCAAGCCACAACCTTTGAATCTTAAGCTCCTAAAGAACACATCACATTAACGCATGCACACGTATACAAAAACAAGCACGCACACGCATTTAAGCTGCGTCAGGTTGGTGGTAATAGAGCGAAGCTCGGTCAACAGTGACGGGATGAGCAGGTCTTATACGCGCACAACTCCAGACATTCGGATAACGTAAAACACGAAAGTCACAGACAGACAATATCTTACCCAAGACGAACAAATTCTAGTCGCCCTAGACCAGGCTGCCACGTTTGAACTCTGAACACAGGTTCCTGCAATACGGAAAAGATCACATGATACCACAAAAAGTAGACGATATAACGGCAAACGCTCGCTCGCCCATAGCCGCAAGTCCACGAAGCAACAGACAGATCTACACATTGCGACGAGAAGATTTCAAACAGTGATATCTAGACGATCCGCTCATGCACTTGAGTAGCTCTGGCAGAAAGTTCATTCACAAAATTCGACATCGATATCCAAACAATACGGTAAGGACACAAGACCATAACAATCACAGCTTCAAGACAGCGCATTAGACAATTATGCCAACGAAATCCGACAACAATCAGGTCATCTAGCATTAGAACTATACCCATATCAAAGTTTATCGGGAAAAAAAAATCACTTTCAAAGCGACTGTTCCACCAAGCAGGACAATGATAGGCAGACTCGACTCAAAAGCGACTTTACGCGACGAAGCGCATGCCAAAGGGAAATAAGATGACATGTAAGATCACGCAAAGATATTAATAAACAAAATACCCATGGTATGCTATAAGAGACGGAACTAAATTTATTTTTAAAAGCTTGATCAAAGGCTGTCTAAACAAATGACTAGAATTTAAAATCGCGCACGAAATTTCCAGAAGCTTCTAAAGCATGCTGTACTCCTAACCTGGCCCAACTTCATTCTATAGATTATGGCCTATCGTTGACGCCGTAGCATGGCAAAATCCGCCACAACACCATAACACAGAAACGGATGATAAAGCAGCAAACCAACCTTTTTGGACGAGTCCTTGTCTAAATATATACTCAATCCAAGCGTGTCCAACGCCATTTCACTGGTACTTGAACAGTTGTTAACCAAAAGTCGGTGCTCACTATCTAGGCTAGCATAGCGCACAGAGTAGCTAGAGCTCCTTGGTAAGCTGAACGTATCGCATGGGTGGCTTCGTTCTTCAACGGTTGTTCCGTTTGATCCAGTGAGCGTGTTTGAGACGCTGATGTCCCTGCACGAATCCAACCGCAAGAGATGCTCTGAGGTGGCCTTCTGGCATTGCGCTGCTGGTACAAGCGAGACCGGTTGATTTGCTTGTGGAGCAATTGGCTCTCTACGCAAGGACGGCAGCTCCGAAGAAGAAACGCTTATCGAATACGCAACTGGCCAGTCCTAAGAATATAGGAAACCAAAAGCCTTTTGAAAAATATCTTTAGCCGTACAAAAGCACGTCGTCAAGCAGAGACTGCGGTTACAGTTTACGCACAATGTTTACAACACCGAAGCCTTTCACAAAACAAGCGCTAGAATGCCAAAGACGAAATGCAGCACAAGACAATGCCAACAGGGTTCGGTCTTACACAAAGCCCGAATTCAAAAAGTATAACTTCAGATAACAAAAGAAAATGCGCCGGCGAAGAAGTAGACAAAAATAATAAAGTACGATCACAAGACCTTCACTGTTCTCCACGCGAAAGCGAAGTACTTCTTTCCTCTGCCAAGCCACCAGTATTTGCCTCTACGACCAGGAAAGAAACATAAAAGAAAATTAAGTTGTTTGTTGCTCCGCTAAGTTAAAGCATAAATTTGGTGGGCAGCTCAGGGGAAAGTAGCAGCATACGCGACACGACAGCTGTACAGACGGCAACAATCAAGACCATAATAAAAGCTAGATTATATCCTAAGCCTCGAGTATGCAATTTACCTCTGTTGCATTGCCAAAAGCAAACATGATAATATCAAATACTTGACACCACGCAAGGGGTATGACGACCAAGAGGTGCAACAAAAGAACTATCTATCGACGACAGAAAAATTTCTACTCACGCTGCTATCTTGGAGCGCACTTGCTCGTGAGCACCAATATGAATGCTCGAAACGGCGTAAACAGATTTCTGGTCGGCCTGAAACGTAACATCGAAACAAGACGACCATAAACCTTGGACAGCACTTCAGAACAGCCAACTACACCGGCATACGGCACGGACATCACAGGTAACACGCCCCCACTTAAAGCGGATAATGACGCGGACAACGCTCACAGCTAAAATTCAGCAGTTTTATTGTCATTATTACTTTAATGTGCTGCTCCTCGCTGTCTCTAAAATGCTTATGGAAAGGTAGGAAAGGAACAAGAAACTGAAGATAAGACAAAACAGACAGACCGAGCAGCCTCGGCTACCTTTTGGATGGCGGTGGGAAACCGCAAATGGAGTTTCTAGTGTCCACTTTCAAATAACGCTTCATATTGTGCACCCATTCGACCAGCTTTCACAAAGTTTAGAATTCGAGCACATACCTTAACTTCTACGACATCCTCCTTTCTCGTGTTACCCTTGACGATAGCCATGGCAGCATTGCAGATCGCTCTGTAAATTAAAATCACTAATCACATTTAGGTCGCACCGGCAAGCGCAGCGACGTGCCTATTCGTGCAAGTCTTCTTGCAACTCTTATCGTTTACACATAAACTATTCAACAATATGGATCTTTTCATTGCCGAAAAACGATGGCATTCAGCAAACAAAGCCGAGCATGTGTAGCTCCTAACATCAAAGTCCTAGAAAGCCCTCGAAACAAGATGGCATTGCGCCAACGAAAATACACTCAATGCAGGAGATCTGAGAGAGTAGCTCCAAACTGGCGTTAAGCTAGCGTAGCAGTGGTAGATTAAAAGCAGAAGACCTGGGCGAGAAGCTACTAACAAGGAAGTCCAAGAACGTCCTCCAAACACGATGGCGTTAAGCAAATGTATCGACAGTAGACTCAAAACCGAAGATATGGGCTCCTAACAAAGTAGCTCTAGAGCTTTACACTACAATAGAAATGATAACAAAAAACGCAGACTTCAATGCACAAACAAGAAAACAAAACATGTGAGGCTATAAGTTTCCCATTGCAACCACCTTGAACATACCTTACTTTGCAGGTGTCATAGCCAAATAATTTCCTGAACAAAGAATTTCCATCTTTTCCAAGAGGAATGACACCGATAGGCAGATTTCGGATAGTTTCCTTACAAAGCAAAACGTTTGATTCTATAATAGGCACTGAGTCCGCAGGAGGCAAACAAATTATAACAGAAAGTCAAATAAGTAAGGACGATTATAACTTTCGAGAACGTTTCAAGACGAAATCAAGCGTAAATAACCGATAAATTTGCAGTTCAGTTAATCATGCCTAGATGAATCCTCCGTTACAAAGAGTTCTATAGCAGCCACATCTAGAATGTACTGAACGTATAAATAGTGTGATCGTACAGAATGAACTAGAGAAGGCTCAAGAATGTACTTTTATGCTGATAGCGTGGCAGACATTCACAACAAAATCGTAACAGTATTCATGATAAGACATAGGAACATATGCGATCGCAAATCTGACGATTGATGACGTAGCTTACATTCTTTGACTGTCGCAGAATTCCAGTAATGATCTAACAAAGATGTAAAAGAATTGAAAAAAAAAACTGCTAGTGCAATATTGCAAGATGATTATAGTACTTCGTAAATATTTTAAGCAAAGATAAAAAAAAAAAATACTTTTGCACTTTCAACATATTTAAATCAATAAAACGCTCTTGTTACAGAACCATGCAAAGCGAAAGCTTGGAAAGGCTCATGTGACCCGTTATTTTAAAACCGAGTTTGTATTCGAGCTGTTCAACAAAAAAAAGCGTTGCAAATTTAAATGAATAGCTGAAAACATACGACTTAAAACGCAGGAAACTCAGATTAGATCTGCAAATTGCATAGCTATTATCATAAATAGAAAACACATGAGCAACTCCTACTCAATAAATGAACCACATCTATTCACAGCACTAACCTCATCAACTGTACCATCTCCTCCCCCAATAACGATTCCATCCACAGTAGGGTCTATGTAATTAATAATGATCTTTCCATGGCCCTCGTAGTCTGTCTAAACAACGAAAATCTTGGCATCAAATATCATAAGAGCACGAAAAAAAATGCGTTGACGCAAAAAAGGGACAATAATAAAGCAAAAGGATGCCAATAATCCTACTTCCAACAAGAAAAATTCAGAAGGGAAAACAAATAAAGAAAGATCACCTTTCCTTACTTGAATGTATGTAACATCAATCCCAGCCAAGTGAAGCATAGGGGCAGCATTCTTTTCAAACAGCTTGAACGCTTTGCTGGAACAAGTGTGAGATATACGAACAGAACTTTAAGAAGCTTCGTTAAACCATAGTCACACGGCAAAGCAAGCTTATGATTAGCCAATGCACACTGTGATAAGTCCCGGGGGCAACATTTCGTCGGCAGAGGCATGTCCAAGCTGGGACGTTCAACAACGCATCAATAAGTGCCACGCTACCAAATCTGAATACCAGGCCCTGTGAGGAGGCAGCCACTAGCGAAGGATAGAACAGTCAGCTAAGCTATAGCAAGAAGTCAAGTCCACCTTCACGATGACTCGTAGACACGCAAGCAAAGCAGCCACGCAAGCGAAGCTTTCATTTGTTTTAAATGTGACTAGCCATCAACAGATGCCCGTGGTTGTGATGCAACCGATGATTTAGTGCAGCAAATCGCCTTACGCTTGGCTTAGAACGAGCTACAGAGAAGCTACGGAAATAGTTCAGAGGAGCAATTTTGTCTCTCCAGAAACATAGAACTGTAGTGACGCGTCCACAAGCCTTGCTAAGGTTATTCTTCCAAATAAATAAATAAAAAATATCAAAATAAAATAAAACATCCAGAAGACTATGATCACTTCAAAGGAATTTCGAAAGAGGCCATCAAGTGGGTAAGAAGTCTTTCATGTTACAAATTTTTTGAATTCTCTCCGCGATTGGGGAGTGAAGCTCAGCTGGAATCACTAATCATCTTTCGCCGAAACTGAAAGACCCAGCGGAAACTGATTTCAACAGACTAGACGTGTACAATGGACTGCAGTTTTCTGATGAGAAGGATTGGATCGTTTGCTTGTAACATACAAAGTCACCTCACATCCCAAGCACGCTATCATTTCATCTTTTTCAGTAAAGTTTGTTATAAAACTAGAAGGGGATTAATGATGCAATAACTGAACCTTTCCCAATTTAAAGCGTTGATGATTAAATTGCAAGTGCTCGACTATCACGGGTCAACGATAGATTAATTCGAAATATGTGTTAGAAGAAGCAACAAAACCTGCTAGGCAATTTTCGGAAACTTGAAACGGTAATCCCAGAAAGGTATGTCGACCAGACACGTCAGGGAAAGTCCCTAGTTCGTACACAGGAGGAGAATAGATTTTCTAATTTACAGTAAGATTTTCCAGCAAAGCTTAAATAAAGACAACGAGAACAAACACAAATCTGTTTATATATGGACAATATGTTGACAGAGCGGCAGCCAAACATCACTATCATACTATATACTCGTGAAAGTACATGTATCGTTATACAAACATACCCGTCGCCAGCTTGTGGATTTAAAACTACATACAATCGCCTGGGCTTGTCAAGAGCACCACAAACTTGATCACCGAATATCTAAAAACCAACAAACCATCAGCACGGCGCAAAGCACGCGGAAACAAGAACGAACAAGAACGAACGGAGGATGCCGTGTTAAAGTAAATTAAACAAATTGCCAATTGATCACAAAAGAACAAACCAAAACACTAACACTATACATATGCACATAACACCACACACACAAACACACACACACACACAGACAGACAGACAGACAGACACACACACACACACACATACACACCCACACACAAACAGCATCACGCCAGTCTTGTTGAAGGCGCAAATCTCCAAACTCTGACACAAGGAAGCAGAATTGGAACTTTTAACAGGGTTGCAAATACTATTACGTTCACAGCGTAAGGAAATATTCTATTTTGGTCTGCATTATACACTCATATGCCATTCACATTAGAAACTATGGTAGTTTTACAATACAATTCTGAAGATAGACACTGTAAATAGAACAGGCACACCACATTCAAAAAAACAGAATCAAACAAACAAACTAACATCAGAAGTTTACAACCAGTCTACTGAACAGCTGCAGCATGGCTAAGGCAATAGCACAAGCATGTAAAAATTGTATAGAATTGTGCAATGAAGCGAACTGGGAAGCTAAATAACCAGATCATCATTTTTCCAAAAAGAGAAGACAATAAGTACATACTTTAGCCTCCTTGAAGAACTCACGTCTGATTAAAAACTCCCTGAATTTGAAAAAAGAAATATTACAGCAAAAATATGCACATGAGGAACAAAACACCGTGCATATTATTATGACATACTTGATTTAAATGAATAGATAAGAAACCAAAATCCTTGCATTCCTTTTTGCAACACTCGGATCCTCATACCAAACCTTTTGACAGGTAAATGTGACATGAAGCTTTTGCGTCAAAGTACACAGAAGCATTAATAAATTCTAGCAAAATAACCAACAGACAGTGGAATGTAAGTCATAACATTGCCATGCTTAATTTAAAGCACACATGCGCAATAGTCACAGGAACTTCAATAACTGATAAAGGAACAGTCAAAGTCACAAAGATCAACAATCCTTCGATGTTACATACGTATTCCAGTTTGTCAAATATAGAAATGCATATCTCGCTAAGCCCTGTTATCGCACAATTCACTCAACTCATTAAATCTAGTCCATATTACATGATATATATTTCCCACAAGCACAAAGCCATTAGCACCACGATAATACTAACACGAGTGGAGGCCAAACACCAATGTCAAGGATTGCAGCACACAGGTGACATCACAAGCCTAAGAACATTGGCATTTCAAGGAAATGTGATGCAATGAAGGAAATGGCTGCCTACATTTTAAAAATTACATTCAGGGACAACACAATCACGGCATTACCCGTAGAAGCAAATAACAAATGAAAACATCAAATATGTGGTTAGGTCTTGGCGGCTAGGCCCAAAAAATGAGCACATAAATCAAAACGGTACGTGGGTGCAAATGGCATAATTACCCAGTGCCTATGAATTGAATCCCAAGTACTTTGGCCATTATTTCAATAACACTTTAGCAAAAACTAGACTTTTTCTAGAGGGTGATTATTTGCTTTATGGAAATTAAATGACAGGCCATCAACATTTATTCAGTTCAATCAAATCACATCCCAATTCAAGGAAAACCACTTCTGCTGAAGAAAAAAAAACAAGCTACACAAGAGAACTCAAATCCTAAAAACATGCACAAGAAGATAAAGAATTATTGTGTTAGTGCTCAAGTTTGACATGTTCCGGTAATAACCCACTTGCACTGAAGTTACCCATAGGATACAAGCATTGTCGAAGAAGTGCAAGCTAACCTCGCACGCTGCACTCTGGAGCTGGATGCATCTTGGAACTCTTATGCTTGACGTCTCCGGAAGCTCGTTGTACTACTGCCGTATCTTTCTAGTTAGACTTTCTCTCAGTGGCTCATGCCAGTCTGTCTAGTAAGCTAGATATCTTGAAGCAAAATCTTTGCACGGATCAGATAAGGTGCCAAGAACCCCACAGGATCAAACAAAGCTGCAATTATACTGAAGAAGTTTTGCTTCGTAATTGTAGCATTCTTATCAGGGCCTTGACTTCTAAAAGTGAATGCATCTTGTTTGACTACCCATAACACTCCTAAGGTTTTTCCTAAAGGTAAACTTCCTACATCAAAATCCACTTCAGATGCATGGTCTGCCCTTGGTATGTGGCTGAGTACACTTGGCGAGTTAGAAAGCCAAATCCTTGCCTGCATTCTCGCTGACACCCAAAGCCTTGAAAGTTCTAGATAAAGTTGGATCCCCTCTTCTTCGTTTCCTAGTGGAGTCCATGCTAACGTGGATTCCAAAACTGTTTCCGCAGCTCTTAGTGTTTGTTTAGACTTCATTTCTGCGTGGTACCCAGTTACAAACTGCGCATGACAAGGACAGGAGTTTACTCCAAAAACGAGAACATTAAACTGATACTTATTAGGTGGTCGCGTTTGATCGAGCTCACTTTAAAGAAAGCGGTAATACACAAGTTGGAGCTAAGCCAATGCGAAGTTACATCGTCAGCCACATCGCGATGGGAAATCTGCGAAAACGCAGAACGACGTTAACCAGATCTCGCTGGAGCTTACAAAACAATCCTCGTCTTTGTTGTCTCCTTATCAGGCTTGGATACAGCAAAGTGTGGGAGATAACATGCTGCCGCAGCCACCTTGTATTTCTTTTAGTAATGTGTGGAAGGCTGCATGACAGCTGCAATAAGGATATCCACAGCTGGTCACGAACTAAGCTTTGGGAATGGTATTGTTTTCAAGTGAGCCCAATTTCCTGCTTTGACCTTCCACTCAAACCGAAGCAAATGGTCTGTTACCGTCTCTGCTGTGCATGCATTTATTCATTGGCTCAGAATCCTATCCAAAATGACCAAATGACCAGGTAACATTCCACTGACATTGTTGTGAAGGTCTTCACTTGTCCATTCAGAACAAACTGTAACACAGTTTGCTGATCCATGCAGGTTAAGCTCAGCCACAACATCGATGTTGACATGGTTTTGGCGCTAGCATCATCAAGCAGCTTGTTCACAGTCACTCGTCAAGGACCATTCTGCAGTATTATTGTGACAGAGCGCAAAGCAATAAGGCATATAGATGCCGTCTCCTCACATGCAAGCAGCTATTCTTGAGTGAGTTACTCTCGTAGCTTGTGCTCTTTCAGGACGAAATGCAGACTCAGACATGGGGCCTTCATGCTCGTGCAGTAAGCGATTGTGATTTCTTTGCAACTATCCATTCGGCAAATTTTTGCTCTTCTGCAGTCAGTGCCTCGGTGCATCGTATTCAAGGATTAGAAGAAGACCCACTTACCTCTGGCTATCTTCCATCGTTGTGCCACCTCTATCCCCTTGAATTTTGGGCATAGTCAGAGTGGATGCACATGACCACAGACTTTACATCAACGCTTCAAGGACTGCGTAGCTGCGTCCCCAAAATTATTTGTTGGTGCTCTCTACTGTGAGTCCCTAGACCACGAATCATCTACTGCCACTATTGAGAACTCTGCTTCTCTATTCATCCAATCCTGCAGGGTTGCCAAGTTGCCCACCTCCTTCTCATACGCCCATTGTTGATAATTTTTAAGCAAACCCTCGTTCAGCTTCTTCTGCAGCTTCATAAACAGTGACCCATTTCCCGATTGCTCATGCTGGTCTGCCTCTTTCAGATTCATCAAGTACATCCAATAGGTCAGCTAGCTTTACGACATCTTTTACAGAATCCAGTCGGATGGGATGGCATAGTTCCAGCTCTTCTGTATTGATTGCAATACAATGACGCCCTCCTCCACAGTTCCGCTCCAATCACTCCCTAGCAACTTCATAAGCAGAAGCTGAATGTCCAAGACTTTCCACTACCTTGAATGCCTCGCCTTTCAAGTAGTCACAAAGTTGAAGCAGTTTATATTCCGCTGCTGCAACCATCTGATCAATGTAGGTCATAAACACAGCCTTCCACCCACTGCATGTACATTTGTTGCAAGAGAACTTCGGTATTGGCACACGTTGTAGCTGCCCCCACATATCTGATACTCTAACTTTGCTACTGGCAAGCACCCCACGCAATATAATCAAGTCCATAATTAGCAACACATTCTTTAATCGTGTACACCACAAGCATAATTAACTACTGTTTCAATGAGAAATCTCCATGAGTCTCCTTAAAATGTGCAATACTCTAGACTAAATAATCACGACAAAATTAACTATGAATCAAGGTCTATATCTAACAAAGGTTATTCCAAAATTCAATTAGATGCTGATTTTTAACACATCAACAACTATCCTTACAAAGAGAAGGTCTGCACATACCTGTACTTCTTTGTTCCATAGTGTATTCCATAGCAAAGAACAACAGCACCTAGTGCAGACTTCTTCCAATGCTTTCGAAGTGTAAAGAAAACGCTGGAACTGGCAACCATTCCACATGCACAGATTAATACTGAAGAATTATCTGAGGAATATATCAGATTGATAGATGCACCACTTACATAAAGCAATAAAGGCAAGCACTATTGAAGGCAGCCAACAAGAGCTACAGGACTGCAAATATCCATGTCCAAACGTTACCTGCGAGCAGCAAATTGGACCAATCATTGATACGCCATTTCCATCTTTCAGCATATAGGCAAAAGCACAACCCTCAAAATGTTTTACTTAGTTGACAGATCAATAGAAAAGAAATCTAGATGATAATCTCGTAGTGGGGTGACGTCCTAATGGATTTATCATAACCCTGTTTTTATTCGCTAAAAAATTGCTTGCTAGCTCATAGTAACGACAGCAGCATGCGGAGCAGGTGTAGAAATCCCTGTCTATATGTAGTCATATTTGAAGGATGACCAACAAGCCGCGCGCATAAATGTTTGTTAGAGAAGAAAAACAACGCGTTTAATTTCGAGGACCTGTTTTTGACACAACCATTGTCATTTTCAACTTAAGTAAACAAACTTCACTAGGATATTTATACGACATAGGCATGAATAAACAAAGTTCATAGATAGAGCACTTAAAGACAAAACACTTTTACACCTATGGCGTCGCTAGGAGGGTGCGGGTGGGGTGGGTGGTGGGTCTGGACGCCCCGGTGACACATTCATCACCTGACATTCTATAGAACAGAAACATGTAAAGAAGTTTCTATGGTGATTAGTGTCTAGAAGGGTGAAACCAAGAGTTTGCCGGACCGGGTGCCACCAACCCTAGTGACACCACTGACTTACAACATATACGCAATTCGCGCGGGAGACAAATAAATTGACTAGCAACTGATACTAAGGACAATTAATCAAACTGTTATGGTACCAAGAAAAGCTATTGGGAAAAGTATGGATAGAAGAAGATGTTCAGTTGGCGAAGAGACAGCCTAGATAGATAAGCTTAGAGTCCGGTAACAGCCTCACGATACATATTTACAATACGACTAACTCTTTTGTAAAGTAAGGACAGATTTGAAATCCAAGTAAGGAAGCTTAAAGTATTCGGTTGGACACGCATCGTTTCCTTTCTTTTCTTAGTTTTTCGGGACAAGCTTCTTTTGAATGAAAGACTTAGCACTTCTCTTAATCAAGAATTCAGGAAACTGCTTTCTAATTTGAATATCAGTAACCTTATTAGCATCACGAGCCAGGAATTGCTAATTTTGCAAAGGGGTCAATTATGCTAATAAATTTCGTGACGTTTCGGTCCTTTCTTGGTCCATCTTCAGACTAAACGAACACGAATACAAAAAACCGAAAAGCAAAAACAAGCAGAGTATACATCGCCAGAGTCACATCTTCGAAGTCGAGCTAAAACAGCTTCAACTTAATCCAGTCTGACTGTCCGTTATATGAGTTGGCGAATTTATGGTGTACGATCATCAAGCTCTCAATTAACAGGCACTCCCATTTGGAGCGACACCTGCGCAGAGTTTTGAGGCAGGCGTCAAGATCCAAATTGATCGGCAATTGATGAGTAGCCATGTGCTGACCGATTGAGCTCGACTGCTGCTTATGTTCCTCGATGCAATGGTGCAGGTGGCGGGTTGCCATGCCGATATAGGCAGTGTCGCATTGGTCAAACAGCTGTAGATAGTACCCGTTTTATCCGTGTTTATCCACGCGCCACAGAACGCACACCATAAATTCGCCAACTCACTTAACGGACAGTCAGACTGGATTAAGTTGAAGCTGTTTTAGCTCGACTTCGAAGATGCGACTCTGGCGATGTGTGCTCTGCTTGTTTTTTTTTTTTTTTTTTTTTTTTTTGTATTCTTGTTCGTTTAGTCTGAAGATGGTCCAAGAAA
>QQSS02184604.1:0-13845 GCA_003687565.2 Craspedacusta sowerbii | reverse complement strand
AAGGCGCATCCTGAAAACATCGCAAAACGATGAGCAGCGCAGAATATACTCGCTAACATCAAGTTGCCATCCCAAATGAGACAAAATTGTGGGCAGTCTCCCCAACACCAACATCGCGAAATACTTATTCCAAGAGACAAAAACAATTCTAATGGAGAAAAGTAAAGCAAATAAAAGGAACACATTCGGTAAACTGAAGGAGCAAAGCACGATTATATCGCACGTCCAAGAAATTTACACTAGCAAAACGTTGCAAAACTGGCAAGTTGTCGTAGCCAATCTTCCAAGCAATATCGCCTGCTTTTGTCGCAGAGACCTATTACTTAGTCTCGCAAACGCATCCAACCTGAGGCGCTGGGGTCAATCTGACGGCAAATGCGAGCTCTGCGGCGACCTTTGGAATCAGCTTCATGCATTCTGGTCTTGTAAAAAGGCACTAGACTGGTACTTGTGGCGACACAACTCAGTACTTAACACGTTCTTACACCACCTCCGACAGATTAAGAACGAGGACGTAAAGCTGTATGTCGAATTGCCAGGTTCGGGTCTTCCTCATCCGTCAGAAATATTTTCAGCACTGGTGCCCGATCTAGTATAGCATTGCCAGATAAAATAACAGTGGTTGAATTAAAGATTTCATTCGAAACTAATGCAATCAAAGCACGAGCTAATAAAACGAGCAAATATAGAAATCTTCAGTCCCAACTCCGCATTCCCTGTGTAGACTTTGAAGTTATCCCCGTGGAGATAACTACCCTGGGGTTCTTCTCTCGAGATAGAACAAAGTTCAAGAACCTCCTGAAAGATCTCGGCTGCAGAGTGGATAGAGTCGTTAGCAAGATGTCGAAAGTAGTAATCAGGGCAAGCGTCTACATTTACTGCAGACGAAAAAAGACTTGGACCAACCCCGAGTATCTAAAGTACATCTGAAAGTCTCAGAACGCTATTGTAAGATGGACCTTCCAGAAGTGAACCGTATTGCATCTATTGTAAATAGTCAACGGTCTAAGTACAATAATACATAGTGAGGTTTCGAAAAATAATTATTAACGAAGAAATAAGGACCTTCGATGGGTATATTTTCAAGGCAAAGAATAAAGCTAATAATTTTTGTGACGCCATCTTCAGACTAAACGAACAGGAATGCAAAAAAAAAAACTAAAAACAAAAACAAGCAGAGCACACATCGCCAGAGTCACGTCTACGAAGTTGAGCTAAAACAGATTCAACATAATTGAGTGGGACGGTACTTTATATGAGTTGGCGAATTTATGGTGCGTGATCATCAAGCTCTCAATTAGCAGAGACTCCCATTTGAAGCGACACCTGCGCGCAGAGTTGTGAAGCGGGCGTGAAGATCGAAATCGATCGGCAATTGATGGGTAGCCAGTGTTGACCAATTTCGCTCGACTGTTGCTTGTGTTCCTCGATGCGTTGGTGCAGGTGGCGGGTTGCCATGCCGATATAGCAAGCGACGCACTGGCCACATTGGCATTTGTAAGCAACGCATTGTTGACTCACAATCTTTGGCTTTGCTTCCCTTGGTCTAAAAGTTTCGCCAATTTCACTGCTCACCAACATTGGCTGAATTGGCCGTATAGCAAGAAGCAAGTCCAGGCAGAGCTTAAGAGGGTTAAAGCCAAAAACACGGACAATTTGAAAATTCGTTACTTGGCTAGGATTCTGCGTGAGAAGATCAGTGGAAACAACTCAAAGGAGAATTAATCAATATTCGAAGACGATAAGGAGATCACAAGAAGCTTCTGAGGTTACTGCAAAAAATTCTTAGTAATCAGCAAGCGAGTAATCCTAATAACCTCAGCTCTCTTTGTAGTTCCATCGTGGATTCCTCTACTCCAGAAACCACAGATGAACTTCAATTTAAAACCGCCTTCATATAAAGAAGTTTGCAAAATTGTTAACAAGATGAAATCATCTGATTCTCCTTGCCCTCTTGATCAAATATCTATAATTGCCTTATAACATTGCCGCAAGGTAGTACTGCAGGGAGCTTGTCTCAGCCCCCTTATATTCAACATGATTGTTAATACGTTTATAGAATAGATAAAGTCACCTTCTTTCGATCAGTTCGGATTTAAGTTTTCGAGTCTGTTCTCCCACCGGCAGTGGTTTCAATTTGCTGACGACGCGGCTGCCGTGAGCTCCTACGAGTCCGAAAACCAGGTTCTTCTAAACGGCTTCACGCAGTGGTGTGCAAAGTACTGGTCTGCAGTCTGCGAACAGATGCCGCGATCTATTTATAATTTTGCGATTCGATAATTATGCAACAGTCAGTCCAATCGTAGCAACACTTTCAAATGGGGAAACGCTCCTAGCCCAAATTTGTCCATTGCCAAACACCCCAAGCACTAGTTCGCGTTGTCGAAGGGTTTAAACAAGCACTCAAGGAAGGAAAATTTAACTGGAGACGCGACTCAGTCCACCCTCAATTCACCAAGGTCATAACCTTCATCTCCAAATGTGAGAGTATATAGTGATGGTGATCTCTTTGTGGCTCCAAGTGTTGTGAGTGGGAAAAATCTAAGACCAGATCTAATTGTTTTGAAGGGACCAGACATGCTCATAATGGAGTTGACGATCGGGTTTGAAACAAATATGTCAAAAAATGCGGACAGTAAGCAACGGCAATACCATGACCTATTTAAAAACATAAACCCAGGAGAAGGCAAGGTTCCTAAACTTTTCCATGGGCGCCAGTGGTGTACTATGCAACCCGTCAAACCAAATCATGGAATGCCTGCAAGAAGTTGGATTAACACAACGAGATGCCCTGTACACCTTGAAAAGGATTATGAACGTATGCCTACGGTGCACCTACTTGTTGTTTTGTAAAAGAGACGAGGGCATTGAAATTCGGAAACTTTTATTCTGCTGAACGCTGCGTCAGCAACCCTGCCATGCCTGCTTGCAGCGAGTGGCAGTGGCTGACATGTAGAAATTTACTTGCAATTTTTCACTTAAACATAAACCAAGTTAGGATTAAACACTGCAGTTTTACTATGACCCTTTTAGATCTGGAGAACGCTTTTGGAGAAGTGAGCCACGATATTGTACAATCTGTTCTTGATTACCATGACATCCTTAAAGAAATCTCAGATATTTTCATTTCCATGTACGGAAATTTTAGCACAGCTATAGCAACAAGCATCTTCGTTCCAGGCTTTATTGCAATTAAAAAGGGATTTTTGCAAGAAGACTGCTTGACTCCACTAATCTTCAACATGTTTATGAATACTTTCGTTCAGTGTATTCATCTCCCGTAGTACGTTGAACAATGCGGATACCGCTTCTTCGATCTATTTGATAATCGCCGCTGGCTACAGTTTGCCGACGCCACGGCTGTTGTAACTAGTGTGGTGTCAGTAAACCAAACCCTACTAGATGTGTACTCAAGATAGTGCTCCTGAAGCAAAATGACCACTCTTGTTGATAAATACCACTCGTTCGGGATAAGGATGGTCGGGAAGACAGTGAAGCAGGTCCAACCAAACCTAATTATAAACAACCAACGCATTCGTTCCATGGAAATTGATGAAGACTTCACCTACTTGAGCAGACACTTCGACTTCAAAATGACGAGAGAAAAACACAAGTCCAAACTTACTTTGCAAAACACGAATACTTTGGATGTTACCTACCTTGGGAGATATCTACACGAATACCTACCATTCCGTGCGGGACAGCTTAACGAGCGGATGCGTACTTAGAGAGGTTAAGGATTAAGAGGACCAAGCCCCGCTTCGGTGATCGATTTGTTGTTGAAGCACCGCGTACTTTTATTTAAACGACTAATTCTGCTGCTGCGTTGGCTCGAAATGTTAAGACAAATCCGGCTCGATCAACCGTCCTTAACCAGTCACTGAGCGAAAACGAGGACACGCTCTCGATCACCTATGTTGAACGACGCTTTTGAGAGCTGCAAAACTCTCTGGCGTCGAAAGAAGACGTCGCAAAATTGACGTCCATAATTAAACAGCAGCAGGTAACAATAACGAAATTAGAAAAACGGGTCGTTGACTAGAAAATGAAGTGAGCTCGCTTCATACAAGAACAGAAGAAGGCGAGCGGTACTCAAGACGTTTGTGCTTGCGAATTGATGGAATTTCCGTTAAAAGCAAGGAGACGGCCGACAAAATTCGTACAGCCGTTTCGAAAGTCGCAAAGGAATGCGGAGTCGAGATCGATGAAGTAATTGACAGAGCGCATCGGACAGGGAAAGGTAAGGTGATCGCCGGCAAAACCGAGCGACAATTCATAGTAAGGTTTACTTCTCTCCATTATAGAAATATGTTTTACAAGGCGCGTAAGACCTCAAAAAAATACAGTGTTTATTTAGACCTGACGAAGCATAGAAAAGATCTTCTAAGTAAGATTAATATTGATTTAGCAGAAGAAAAAAAAGCAGGACTGTATTGCTTTTGCGGATGTCAGCTGTCGGCTGTGCGTTAAGTTGGGTGATTCTTTTAATTACATTTTCCAACTACTTTGCTAAGTTGGACACGATTATGATTTATTGATTCACTTCAGGTTATCGCTCCTGTTTTCTGAGTAGCTCCTCGATCACGAAATAATTGGTCACATGATTAACTTACCATTGGTCTCTCTTAATCCCGCCGGTTTCTACTTGCACTTATCTCCCTTTGGTAAGACTAGATCTCACGCAATCCGGTCCTTCTCCGGCATACGACGCTCTTTGCGTCAGTGTAGCTTATCTATTATATACCCATTCACCTCCGACATATAAACTGCTCTCTTTGCAAAAAGTACTTCCATGCGAAATGTTCAAATTTGACGTTTGAAATGTTTTCTTGCGCAGACGCATGGCTATGTACAAGCTGCCTCCAACACCAGCTTCCCCGCGTGACAATTAACGATGAAAACCTGATGCTAACCCTTCGAGCGCTTGGGGAACCTAAGCAACGTAACCTTAACCTATTACCTAAGTATAGCATCCGCTCCCTCCTAGATAAAATTCCTGGACATACGGTCACTTTGGAGGAACTTTCTTTCAGTAAAAACTCTTCGAAATACCACGAGATTAACGACTTTCTGGAACAAAAGCTCGACTCAACTTCAACTTTTGGTTTTTTCCATATCAACACCTCGGCACTAACAAAGAACTTTGAAGAACGTAATGTTGTATTAAAGTTATTAAAGTACGAGATTAAAATTATCGGTATATCTGAAACGCGATGAACGGATTCAACTGATTTTAGTCCTTCGGTGCAAATTGATGGCTACACCTTCGTTCACTCAAGTACACTCCGCCACGTGGGTGGAACTTGTTTGTATATTGACAACTCGCTGATTAATAACTATAAAGTTAGACGGGATCTCTCCTCTCATATAGAGAATGGAGCTGAGTTAATATTTATTGAGATATCTCAAACAGGAAGGAAAAACATAATTTGTGGCTGTATGTAAAATAAATCCCAGCTTCTCCCCTGCAAAGTTTGTGGATAATTGCTTGCTTAAAATCTTTCAGTGTATGCGTAGGGAAGATAAGTTTATTACTATAATGGGTGACTTTAATATTAGCCTGCTTGATGATGATGCCTTTGCTGGAGCGAATGACTTCTTTGACCTGGTAGCCTCCAATGGACTTCAACCCTTAATACTCCAGCCCAGCCGAGTGACTCTGCGCTCACAAAACTCAATTGACAACATCTTTACAAGTAACGATAAATACCACATAGTGAGTGGAAACTTGACACGTTCAAAATCTGACCACTTTGCGCAGCTTGCAGTGTTAACTGATTATAATTTGAAGAAAGTAAAATCTAAAGAAGTATTAACCGGAAATCCTTGTTTCACTTAGCACCTGCCCGCGACGTTTTAAGGCGAACATTTACTGACAAAATTACTGACATTCTCAACGTCATGGCACCTTTTTAAAAACTTACTAATAATGAATTGCGTGCTTGTTTAAATAAGTGCTTGTTTTACAAAACATACTTTTTGCAGAATAAAGCAAGCATAACAATAACTTGGGATGGCATCAAATCGATTCTAAAACTCAACAAAAGGATAAGTTCCATCCATCATCCGTGACTGACCACGACAACAACGCTGTAAACAGCCCGAAACACATTGCCAAGGCCTTCATTGAGTATTGTTCCTCCATTGGAAAGATTCTTGACGCAGGAGTAGAGACGTCACTAAATAGATTTTGAACGTACTTGCCACCAAGTGTTAGTCATAGTCTATTCCTAAAACCTACTGACCCAAGCGAAGTGATAGCCATCATAAAATCTTTTAGTTCTACCAAAGACTCTGGGCCACTCAGCTTTTCCAACAAAGCTTCTTACACTGGGCATATCATCCCTTGCAGAACCACGGTCAATTATAATTAATCAATCTTTTAAGCAAGGAGTCTTTCCTAGCATTCTTAAAGTCACTACAGTAATACCTGTGTACAAATTGGGACCGAAAGAACTGCGTTGCAACTATTGCCCAATATCCCTCCTATCCAACTTAAGCAAGGTTCTTGAGAATTTTATGTACAATCAAGTGCATGAATACCTTGAAAGATTCAAATTATTATACAGCATGCAATTCGGCTTTCCAAAACACCACTCCACAAATCATGCTTTAGTTAATTTTACAACTCGCGTAAATGACATTTTAGACTCAGGTTACTATGCATATGGCCTGTTCCTAGACTTCCAAAAAGCCTTTGATACGGTGAACCAGAACATCCTCTTAGAAAAACTAGACTACTTATGTCTGCCAGAACTGGTTTTCGTCGTACTTACATAGGCGAAGACAATTCGACGCTGTTAGCCAAGAAAATTCTGAGCTAAAGGATATTGACCACGGTGTACCTCAGGGATCTGTTCTAGGCCCCCTACTATTATATATTATATATTAATGACCTTCGGCTTAGCCATTCTTCTGGTCTAGCACAGCATTTTGCTGATGACACGATCATTCTATATCGATCAAAATCTATCAAAAATTTCGCAAAAATTTCTCGCGACCTATCTGTAGCCTGGGACTGGCAAAGACCGAGATGTACGGACACAATAACGTGAAATATAAAGGTGCTGTGCTGTATAATCAGCTACGCGACCTTAATATAAGTATTTCCAGCTCAAGAACAGTTTATAGGAACGAAATTGGAACCCTTCTTGTAGCTGCGTATGCATAAAACATACTTCCTTTAACATTTGTATTTGTTCTGATAATAGTGATTTTTAAATGTTGCTGTTGTTTTAAAATGCAATATTTTTTAGTACGAGTAAATTTCAGATGGTGCGGAGTGCGCAATTGATTAATCTGTTAGTATGTTTGTTTTTATTTCTTGGCACGCTGAGTACTTTCTTTTCTACTATATTAGAGGGAAGATTATCTGTTTATCAACAACTGCGAGTATTAGTGGATATGCTTTAGTTTTTGCTTACAGCAGGTTGAATTTTGATGAGCTCACATATGTTTCATCACCCTGGCTTGGCGATCAACTATTGTTTATTAAACCATATACCGTCTATTAGTTAATCTACTACCATTCTTTCGTTTGACAATGTTGTAGTAAGTTTGTGTTTTATTTCGCTTATAACTTCTCGGGTGCCACTAACTATCTTCTCCGCCAAAGGTAATTCTTTACTATGCGTCTACCTAAAGTCTTTTGGATCTGCTGACGAGGTTTTTAATTTGTTTTCATTTTTATTATTTCGTAACAGTTTTTTTCTTTATAAAGTGCATATCCCCAATGCTTGATGCGCAATTTGATTACTGACGTACCCTATTCTTGTCGTTTCTATCATAAAACCAACTTTTCATGTTGCGTTCAATTATGAAATGGTGACGTCCCAATCTTATTAGTTCCGGCTATGAGGATGTCTCCATCTCATACAGATGCTCGAATGTTTGAATGGCAGTGCAGTTTTTTTTCGTATCTTCTTGCAAGCGCCCAAGTTACGGATTTATTAATTACTTCTTTTCTCAGTATTGCAATTTTCGACAGGGCTTTTTTTTTTTGGGAGAAAATATACTCACTTCACTCACTTCACTTCACTTCACTTCACTTCACTTCCCTTCACTTGGGAAAGATCTCAGAGCTACCATTTCATGTACGCGATTTAAGATCCAGCTATACCAAAGGTACCTCTGGTCTTGAATAAGCTGGGACGTAACTACTGAGAAGGTACTTAGAAGGTACTTAACTATATCGGACGTTTCTCAAACCTGAGTGAATCAGGCCTTGGATAATGTAGTCAACAGCTACTTCAACTTTTGGCTAGATATACTGGTTTGTGGAACATTGAATGTTGCAACTCTTACGAGAAGCAGATACGGCCTCAACATCACTCTCCCGTCAACCAGGTTTACGCAGTGCCAAATATCATACAGAAGCAGTTTGAAAAACTCAAAAAAAAAAAAAACAAGGACATCGTTGATAATCACCACTCTAAAGACAACCGAAAAAAAAAACATCCAAGCTGATGGATACACAACAACAAAACAAGTAACCAAAGAAATACGCGCAATGACGGAGAATAGGATAAATACTGAAGTTTTGTCCCAGTCGCTTGTAATTAAATCAATTTGGGCCTTGGCTCTTCCAAGCAGCACAAACAACTGGTACCGAGTATGGGAAAGTACGCCTCGTAGCATGTAGAACTTCCAAATTCAATATTGGAATAATACTCTGCCCAACAGGAGCAACATGGCCCGATGGGGATCAGGTACCTCAATGCTTTATGACAAACACTCGGACACGTAGTTGGTGCTTGCCCAGCCGCACTCAAGGATGGAAGGTGTACCTGGAGACATGGCCTTATCGGCCACTATGATAGGTGTGTGCAGATCTTAAAGGACCAGAGTTTGCACCACCGTCAAGTATATCAGGAGACGATCTCCATCCTGACCTAATTACAATTCGCGAAAAAACCGTAAACGTGATGGAATCGACCGTAGGCATTGAACCAAATCTTCACAAAAATTCAGAGAGAAAGCTTGAAAAGTACAAGCACTTGCTTCAAAAAGAGTAGAGAAAAGTTTCTTTTCTGAACTTATCGATTTGTGCACTCGGAACGATAGCAAACGACGCGTAAAACTACAGAGACTGGCGAGCGAGCAATCAAGAGTCACTAAGGCTGATAAGGAAACTCATGAACATTACCATAAGGTCGCCGAAAGGTATTGAAGGAACTTGTTCGACTTTCATAGAACATCGAAAGTAATTGATCGCAATTGGCTGAGAATGATGAAGGTAAATGAAATGAAGGGCTCACTCTTTAAGTTTTTTATGGTGAATAATAACTCTGCTGAAGAACGGTCCGACGCTAGATTAGAGAAGTTCAAATAGGAGTCGTTGTTGTTTCAATCAGTGGGTTTCTGGCCACAAGTGAATGTCCACGCTTCGAATAAATAGTGTGAGATCATGTAGAAATAAAAAAATCCTAAACAATAAGGGGCCTAAAATGATGCCTTGAGACAGTTTTAGCAACCTGCCCCAATCACTTGAGCATAGCCAGATGCAGTGTACGCGGGAAGAATCAATAAATTTAGAAAAATTGCGGGAAATTTTTCATCTTTCCCGACACCAAGCAATTGAGCACCACTGTTATTTAATCATATATTGATTTTGTTATAAAACGGTAAACTTGTACACAGAGAACAGAAGTAGAAGTTCAACGAATAGAATACGATCAGTAAGGAGGCCTGCTTATTCTCTCAAATGCATTTTGCCCCTGCTTTATTAATGATTGGTCCTACGATTGTCAGAAAAGCTTCTTGATGCGACTTTTGCGACGATTTATTTAGGCCACATCTTACCCTTCAATCACAGCGCTCGACAAGGCATTTATTCTAGGGCTTTATGTTTTGTATTTTATCCATTATTTTCAGCACCAAACAATTATACAGAAGAAATTTTTACTTGTGCTGCCGGGCAAGCGGCAAAGAAATGGTCTGCTTAGCCTACAACTCAATACTGCTCCACTCACAACAGACCATTGGACGAAACCAACTGGCGATGAGTGAAAGAAAATTTCTCCGTCATCTTCTAATAGCCCATTTAAAACACATTACATTGTGGACATCAAGGTCCACATTGCCAATATTGGAATAATCTGGCTAAGCAAATACATAGAGCCGTTTAGCGAACCAACCAAACTGAACGTGGATGCTTTGGCTGACTCAATAAGTCAAAATTAACTGTCGCGCATTTCCAAGAAATTTGAACCAACAAATCGTTTCAAGAATGGCAGCTCGTTGCATCCTCCAAGCATTATATCTTGCTTTTACTTGCACACTCTTCCGTCGCATCCAACTTGAATATGTGGGATGAAGTAGAAAGGAAGTACAAGCCCTGCTGGGACCGTCAGACTCAACTTCACGCTTTTTTTGTCTTGCAAATGTATTTTAAAGGTCTACTTGTGGCGTGGTAAACTCGCAGAATAATAAATTGTCTGGCCTTGGTTTATAGCCAGGTTGTTGAGATGCTTGGTCTAGTTATCGCTGAAGTCCATGTTCATTCTTTAGACAAGTTTAGGACATCATTTGAGTGAAATTGGAGGATTTAATATGTTTACGACCATGGTTAACGTTCAAAACTACGAGAGAAAGCAAAGATTGAAAGCAAGCGAGAAATTTCCTATTGTGCAAAAAAGAACACTGTGCTTATGATTTTCTACAGTATGTTCTCTTTTTTTTTTTTTTTTTTTTTTTTTTTTGGAGGATATGAAAGTCTCTTGTAATTAAATCAATTTTGAAGCCTTCAACTTGGCGTCATTAATAATACATTTAAATTTGGTTGCGTCAATCCTTTGTATATTTTATTAAATAGATGAACTTAAAGTGACCTATGCACGAAACAGTTTCACGTGCAAAGCACGCATCGTTAGAATTAAGCTTGCGTTTGTTGATACCAGCTGGTACGGTATGGATGAAAAGTACTCGCAGATTAGAAAAGTTATTATTACCAGAAATTATGCTAATGCAAACAACAGCCTTGGTATTCGTCCGTGTTTTTATGGAAATCACGTTTTCGCACAAGCATTTCGTTTAAGTATATAACTTGCTTTGATTTGCAAACTGAATTTTGGCTTTTTTTCTTCGCGTTCTGCGGAGACTTTGGGATAATAGAAGTTGCGAAGGACTGGAATTTTGCAGTAAAACGCTCGATAAAGGGTTGTGTCCGCATATTCGAGCCATTGCTTCAAGCGGCCGCAGCACAGCTAGAGCCTAGACATGGCATCTTGCATCCAACTCTTCTACTCAATCTTCCTTCTAAACTTTTGCCCCTACAATCGTTTTGTAGCAGGTAAGTTCTTCGTCACGAGGTAACGCTTTCCTTTTTTCACACACACATACACACACACACACACACACACACACACACACACACACACACGAACACACACACACAAACACACCACAGGAGATTTTTATTTTATGTACCTTTTGCGATATCATGCGCTGGTTTCGCCAGTGGAAGGGTTTTGAAAAGCGCAAACAGTTATTTTTAGCAGACTTGTGCAGAATCTTACGAGTGTTAATTTTTAAAATTTCCCGTCATTTTTGTTGATTCGAACTATATCTCTAAATGTTCTGCATTATTATCAAGAATGGCGTTGACCACAACGTTTACCACATGTTAACAATTAGACAGCTAGCTACACGACATAAGGCCATAGCTCTGACGACAACGAGGAATGTCGCTATTGTGTCGGAGTGGGTGGTGACATTAGAAAAATAATATAGAGGTGCTTGAATCACAGTATTTTTAGAACCCAATTTTCATACTTCGCAGATGTAATGAAAAAGCTTTCCACAGCAATGCTGGCGGGTGTAATTAGACGAGTGGGCACCGATGACATCAGTGAATGATGTGTTTTATGTCTAGCAGGTGGAGGGAGTCTCAGTAGTAAAGACTCAAGAAATGGAGGTAATGCAGAACTCAAATTTGTCAACAAGCTCGATTTTGCTGCTTTACAGCAGCGTGCCTACGACCCTGCTTACGAAGAATCCTCAACTCAAAGAGCACTAGGAGAGTGGAATAGGCGCTTTTTGCGCGCTTTCCTTTCGTCTCGCGATAACCGGCTAGACAAGGAACTCCGGGGCGCTGGAATCAACCAAAACGAAGCCAAGGACGTATTTGGTGAAGAATCCAAACGAGGTAAGAGTAATCCTTCTTTTGTGGAGCAGGTCCGCAGAGACGCGTCTGGACTTTCTCAATCGAAGGGTCATGCTCATTTGCTAAAAGAAAGAAGGAACTTCTGGAGGGGTAGAGAGGTGCAACTTCTTAAAGGCGGAACGAGAGCATGGCGAGGAAAGAGGGAAGGCATTTTTCCTCTGAGGGATACCATTGTCGTGGATCTCCTGTCGTTCAAACTCGACAATCCCGACGAAGCCATCCGAAACGCTTGCTGCAAAGATTCCGATCAGAACGAAATTAATGACGACGCTGCGACAAGCGAAGAGATGCAACCTAAAGGGGGAATTACAGCTTGGAGAGGGAAAGACTTCGGTAGAGTGATGGACATTGCTCAGATTGCCGAATCTAACAATCGTTAGATCGGCAGCGCTATTAAGATTTTAAAAGTTACAGCTAAACGTGGAGATGTAAAAAGAGAAAGAGAGAGAGAGAGACGGAGAGAGAGGGAAAGAGAGAGAGAGAGAGAGAGAGAGAGACAGAGAAAAAAGGAAGGAAAAGGCCACAATTATGAAAATCAAGAATGATGGGACCGTGATAGCGCTTAGCTGTATTCTTTGTGATTCTATGAGAGGTAAGAAGAAATTCAAACCGAAAAGAAAGCAAGGACTTACTTCGCTGGGATTGCCATTGCTTAAATCAGTATGACGCAACTTTACCTTGAACGTTCTGTTGGGTAGAAAACCAATTAGAGTTAGAATGCTAGAATTTAGTAGCATTTAGATGTATTTATATTGAAATTAGAGCCAACCAGGAATGCGCATAAAGTACATGTTACGCATGTAAGCTTGCTTTTTATTGTGCTTTTTATAGGATTATTTTCATTTTTATACCGGCTTATTGGAAGGTTATACGATGAATCTTAAATAGCATAATGTCGGCGAAATCGATATGGCTCAACCAAACTATCATCTTACACACTTGCCCCTAGAACACTTATACACTTCTCACTAACAAAAGCAATGATTAGCTTAGCTGCACAGAAGTAATCAAGTGATCGGAGTATAAGCAAACGACCGTTGTAATTTCATACCTAGAGTAGATGCTTTGGAAGAGACTGGAAGTAAGCGTAGCGATTGACGAGACTAACGTAGCGTAGCAAGAAACGCGATTTTGAAAGCCTTGCTCGATGCCACTCTTGAAGACATGTTCATCTGCAAGTGTTACAACGTCAATGTCTCTCAACGCAATTTCTCCCTTAGTGTTGCGCGTTTCTGATTACACGATTTTTTTTACAGAGAAAGTTTTACGTAAGCTAAGGTTTAATCATTTCTCTCACGTTTCGTGGCGTTATCGAGTGAGTTCCAATATTGTTTACGTCAGAGATAGTTAAAATTGACCTCTGCGACGTAATTAAAAGGGTATTAAAGACGTGAAAATGTAATTAGCTCTTTAGAGAATTGTCTAATTCTGGAAGACTCTGGAAAGGCGAGTTTGCTGTTCTCCGTCACACTGCGTCGACAAGTTGGAAAAACTTACTACGGGCTTGTGCATACTAAAAACGATATGACCACCACCCATTGCTCCGTTAACAATGACAAACTCCCTTCAGGCATCAAAATAATGCAGCAAAATATGATATGATACAATATAATAGAATAGAATAGAATAGAATAGAATAGAATAGAATAGAATAGAATAGAATAGAATAGAATAGAATAGAA
>QQSS02184593.1:0-13846 GCA_003687565.2 Craspedacusta sowerbii | reverse complement strand
CACAACTAGTGAGCTAGATCAGTTAGTTAACCGGCGCCGATCAGTCGCCGTTGAAAGCCATATCCTAAGACACGGCCTATTAAACTCGGTTTAATGTCATGAGCGGCACATAGGACCAATAATTTAACAAACAGTAAGTCGTTGCATCTGCAAAGTGTTTGTAAGGTTAATATAGGCCCTTCCTAATGCAAAATAAGGGTCTCAACTAAGGAGGCAAAATAAGACCATCATCTTATCCCTGCATAAGAAGTACGCTGTTCACACTTTTTCCTGTTATGGTGCTGTATGTATAATATTGCTATATTTGGTCTCGGTAACTGCTTCTTCTTGCGTTTGCCCCCCCCCCCCTCCCGCAGCGTTGTCTCTCCCCGCATGGGTTGTTGAATCGTATCGTCGTAAGCACGCACCACCAGGATGAACTTTAACTAACAAAAATGTGCGAGCTTATGAACGAAATTAAAGTTGCTCACCATTTGTTAATCAGTAACAAGCAGCATTAGATCTACAACTGACTTATTTACTGGTATATTTTTGGGAGGAAGAAAAGACCAAATTACAGGTTTCACGACATTCTAGGAACATCGCTGATTTATGGCACACCTTTACCTCTACCCCAAAGCCCATAGACAATCACTGAGAACCCCCTTGGGACACTCCCCGTGACCCTCCTTGGAACACTCCCTGCGACGCTTCCTGAGACACTCTGTGGGAAAATCTCTGGAACATTACCCGGAACACCAAAGGAAGAAGAGCTGTACATTAATCAGGTTGAATCCATGGCCAGTTTTTTTTTTGTGTTTATAATATTAAAACATCCGCAATAAAACGTCTGCAAGAAAATATTGTTACTATTATCTGGTATTCACCCAGGAAAGTTAAATGGCATATTGAGCTGTTACATAGTTCTGAATGTTTTGCATCTGAATCAAGCGGATTGGGACATAAAGGTCACGTAGAAAATTTTAAATTTCAAGTATCAACAACGAGAAGGTGTTTAAAATGCGAGTCATAAAATTAGGTACTGCTATCAAATATCAAATATGCAAGTGTCTAAAGTGATGGAAGTATTGTCAAAAAATGAAAGAGATCCACCTCGTGTCTCTCATGCTAAGACAGAAGAAAAATATGCGCACGGTGGAACGAAATAGATTAAGTATAATTAAGATAAGGACTTGCCCTAGCGATGGAAAAGAATAAACTAGTGGGAAAATATTTTGAAACGACTTACCAACGCAGAGAGATTATCGTAAATTTTTGCTGAGCCGACTCAAAGGTTTTCTTGGTACTTTTTTTATGTTTTTTTTTTAACAAAATATGGAGACCGTCGGTCTGATTCTGTAAATTGAAAATGTCGACAACGATTTAGAGAATTTTTGCGCCGACTATATGAACCAGGTCCAAAAGATCCAAAGAAAAAAGTTTAAAATATAGTATTTGCAATGAATGATAAAAAAAAAAACTTGCAGAAACGAAGACTTGGAAACGAAACGAAGGGTTTGGAGCTCAAAAAGGTAGACCTCAGAAGTTTGACGACCCCAATTTACAGCATCCGGATTGAGTCTCTTTTGCTGCCTCGCATGCAGAGATCAAGAGTCCTCTGCATCTGTACAGGAGTAAATATTGCCTACAAGTGATTTGGGAAAAAAGTTGGAACTTGAAATGGAGGCTAAATTATCGTGAAAATGAGGCTAGGCGGTTGTATGGGAAGTTTTCCGAGGAAACGAAGTCCCGGCAAAGCATGGCAATGGGAAGATTATCATCGCTCTAACAGGTGTTATTAAAAGGATTTAGCAAAAAAGTTGTTTCAGTTTGAGGCCATTTTCAAGCACCATAAAGCAGAAAATGATTATCACAAATAAACAACGAAGATAGACTAGTAATGTAATAATGATAATACAAGGTAGAGCTAGAACGTGTAAATCTAAAACGTACGTGTTCAGATGCAGGTATGCTTTGTGCGCACAGATTTGTCTATGAATACATTGGAAAAAGTTCACAAAAAGCTTCTTGCTAAGGAAAGATTTTTCGCAGATCTAAGCATGGCAGTTAGAAGTGTACAGGAATAGTTGCACGCTCATTAAGTATGGGAAGGTCTTCCTTACAAAATGTTTGAGTTGGGCTACTTTGGAGTTGGGATACTTACCCTAAGACGTATACTTTATTATTAGTAAATATGTTTGAAAGATTTCGAGGGGTTTGCTTTAGACCTGATCAGTTCGACCCGTCTCATGTTTCCCACAGTCCCAAGTTAGCATGGAAAACGTGCTTGAAGTAGACGGGTGTCGAGGTAGTACTGCTAACGTATAAAGCTTTGTTGCTGCTGATTGAAAAAGGTAAAGCCAGCCGCATCAAAGAAATTGCTAAATAGTACGCAACAGCCAACAACTGACTCACAAAATGATTTGCCTTTTCTGTGATAGCGCTTGAAGAATTTCATAGCAAAAAAACTTGTCTTGAATCTACGAAATAAGACAAATATGGTATGCATCAAGGTGTACTGCAGTAGGTTGAAACGACTGGTTTATTTTAAAGAAGGTACTTCAAGTGATGGAGGTTGATCAAATTCCAAGGTTAAGTCTATACATCACATCGATTAGAAAAAAATCACTTCTGAGAAAGATTCTTGACAATTCATGAATAAAAATTAAAGATAGCGTTAACATGAGTTAGACTATGTTGATATATGAAAACATGATCTACTTACACGCCAGGCGACACTATTTGCATTAAACAAAGATGATTATGGCAAGGCACAAAGAGACGGCGGTTGATACGATAAAACGTTATTTTGAATATTGAAAAAGTTACCGAAACTATTTCTGGACGAATTTCTTTACTGTCTCAGAATCTACTACCGAAATATAAATGAATTTACTTTCTTTTCATTTGAGCAATGAATTGGTAAAAGAAATATCTTTTCCTTATTTTTTTGGTAGAGGGGTAGGAGAGATATGTAAGGGCTTCAGAAGAAAGCTGTTCTTATATTTGATAAATCACTCTAATTCTGCTTTTCTATGCAAATTCTTTCTGATTTCTAAATTGCCATGATTTGGAAATACGTATTGTAATCGCGATTACGAAAATAAATAAAAAAATACATAAGCAAGCATCCCCGCACAGTGGGTTTTGTATGCGAGAGCTGTAGCTTCAGCTACTGTAGCTTTTCCCAGTCAACGACTCAAAGTTGCATGTACGGAAGATCATAGTGAAGATAGGGAAACTTATAAAGGTTTGCGACACTTTGCCTACTGCGCAAACCGTGGTATTTGTTTACAAAAGCAACGGGCAGACGTATAGCTTCAGTTGTGCATTGTCGGCGTACAGTGAAGCGTGGAAGAGTTTCAATGAAGTTAAGTCAGCCGCAATCGCAGTAGGTATGATTGACCGCGACTTGAGGTATGGATTTAAATAGAAGCAGGTTGGAGGTGTTGGCTTGATGGCTAATTTGATTTAGACAACGCCATCATTGAACCTACTCGCTGCAGTGTATAGTCTAATCTTTGTTTCAACTGCGGACAACTGGAATTGGATCGTTCGCAAATGAGTAAAACACGGATTGCGTTGTATTAAAGTACCTTGCACAATAATTAATGTCGTTTTTGCGTGAAGATGTCACTAAAAGCACTATAGGTTCAGGTAGGTGCTCATCAAGCTTTCAATGTTGAGCGTCTCCTTAATAAGACACTTCCTTGCTTTAATAAACATAACAAAAATTAACGGAAGGGTAAAAGCGATTTCCAGTTGACTGCTTCAAAATCATACTTACGTAAAGGTTTAAGGCAGCGTTTTGAGTATTGGACCCGAACTGACCTTAAGTACTTGGCTTAAGCGCGTTTCATGGCATAATCTTTCATTTGGCGTAACCTGCACCCCACGTGCACTTATTCCAATCAAGCCGTAATTGCTAATCAGGGGCGGAGCCCAAGCAAGGGCCTGAAGACCAGACACAGCCGGGGTTCTTAGTTTAGTCAAATCCTAAATATGTTCTGCTGTACCTTTGAAAGCGGTGTTCCTACTGCTTCTCCCTTCGGAGATTACAAGCTAGACCTTAATATATTTTTTCTATCTTACAAGCGAAAGATTTTGGAGAGTCAACTCAGGTACCGTAATTGCACCTTTTCCAAATCTTATCGCACCTTCCTGTCGACAGGAAAAAGAATCTAAGTTTTTTTATAATCTATAATATTTAAGCTTTGATATAATGTTTGCAAGCTTTGTAGCGATCAGAGTGAAGAAGCCAGGAATTGTTTCGCTTCGTTGCAAACGGACAAGATGAGTGCAGCTTGTTTTGGCCTTGGGTGCTCAAATCATGGCAGATTGAACCCTGTCAAGCTTTTGTAGGCTGCATACTCAAATAAAAGACGCATTGTTTCATTGCTTTTAGAGAACTCAAACTAATGTAACCTGCTTTTAAAGTATTTCAGGAACTTCGGTTAGCAAGTCTATATGCATATTCATTCTCCAACTAAGCGTATTCATATATAATATGGTAATGAAATATGACTAACATATGATATAGCCTAGCGCATTCGTATGTAGTATTGTATGCTAACTGGATTTTTTGCTTCATTATTTCAGCTAGTTATCCCGTGGCTAGGCTTATACATGAGGTTTTCATGGACGGAATGCTCCACGAGCTGTTCTAGTTTGGTCGCTGCGGAGGCAGATGAAGGAGATGCTTATGTGGTAATGATAAAAGGCGTACACTTCTTGTTCTAGAATGCTGCAGCATTGGTTTTGTTTCATGGTTGGACTGTCATCGCTTCTCCATGAATTAAAAGCACTTGGTATGTTATCCCGTCTTTATCTGTCTTCACATTTTTATGTAAGAAAAAAAAAGGAATGCTAAATAATTTTAAATTTTAAACTCTAAATAATTTTAAAAGAATGGACATAAAATAAAGAATGTTTAATAAATAGATTAGGTATTAGCACGATAAAGACCTGTGAACTAGCTGGTTGCTGATTTTGGTCTGGAAGAACTCAATACAGCATTGTCATGTCCAAGTTTCTACGAGCACAGCCAGATAATAGAAACTATAATAAAACTACAATAACACGATGCTACGATGAGCTTCGCAAATAGTTTAATAAAGTAGCAACTTTATGCTTTAAATATTTTCTTTACTTTCTTCTTAAGCTGCTAGACAAACGACGAGAAAAGCAATTCCAGTGGCGCTCATACAAAGTAATGTTCTATTTGCGGGCTGAACATGTGATACCAGTTAATGCACCACTGCACGCGGTGAGCAGTTGCGGAAGGAAAACAAAGTAGTGCACATCCATAATCAGGTTAAAATTTGCAAATCCAATACCAACTGTCACCTTAGACACCCCCGAAAACGAGCCTGACATGTTTCAACCATGCTAATTCGATCCCGTAATTCCGAATTTGAAGCTCCACTCTACTCCATGTATCATTTGCCATGGCATAAAAACTTTTTCCTAGTGCTAATGCCGTCAGCAAATAACCTCCTACCATCAAGGTAACATGGAAAAGGTTTCTTAACAACATCTCAATGATAAAACCTCTTCACAAGAGCTTCCCAGATATGTTAGATCTATGTATATTTATGTATTTTTTCTTGTTGATGGGAAAAAAAAATTCTTGAATCTTGAATCTTGAATCTCTGCCTATTTTGAACTGGAAATCGAAGCGGCATAAGACTTCCGCCAACTCCATCTTGTCCTCTATTGCGAACTCACATGGCGAAAGGCTGAAACGGATCGGTTACGGCAACCATAAACCCTGCTAAAGTCCATTTGGTTTCAGAACAACCTCAGTCTGCTCATCATGCTACCTTTACAAGGAACGTTCATCCTTCCGCTTCTGCTGTATTGCCGTGAGACATGGAATCTTATGAAACTGACGGAAACGCTTAGACGTGTTCCATATGAGCTGTAACTCTTTATATATATATATATATATATATATATATATATATATATATATATATATATTGTTGCGTCAGCGACAAGTACGTGGAGTCCAGTGGTCCAACTTCAACCACAATGCTAATATAAATAAGAAGACCTTGGAGAACTTTAGCTTCTTGGTTCGCCAAAGGCAGCTGACCTTCTTAGTACACATGGAACAAGTTCCATCCAGTGCCCCAGCAAACGCAGTCATGCACCATGAGTCGTGCATAGGGCGTCGAGTATCTCTCTGTTCATCGCGTGAACGTAGGCATAAGCACACGTTGACAAGACTGTCAGTAAAATTGCAAGATTTTGGACAAAATGACTACGGTAGGAGCTGGGTGTGCGCATGAATGCCAAAACGCTATGCACGAGTGTAGTTTTATCTGACAGTAGCACAAGGTTTCTCAAAGCAAAGGAACTAAAGAGCAAAGCATAGTAAAAGAAAGAAATAACAACTCTTCTTCTAATGCTTTCAAACACGAAAGGAAAAGTGATCTCACACTCAATAGGGTAAAATATGACGGGTACATGGTCATCGTAAGCATGAAAGCACACATTTTGCGATACTACGTGACATGGTGATTGGTAAGTATGCGGGAAAGGCAACTATTCAACTAAAAACATGCATCTTCGCGATATAAGTTGAACTTAATTCTACGCTATTCCAAGGAGAGAATTTTTGACATTTTGTATAGCGATTGTTTTCAAATTGCTTTCATGTGAGGTGAATAATTTTATAAAATATTAGTATATATATATATATATAACATAGTACTAAAATAAGATAATTTCAGACATCTCGCACTTTCTCTCGTTCTCTCTCTCTCTCTCTCTCTCTCTCTCTCTTTCTCTTTCTGTCTGTCTTTCCTTCTCGATTTCGCTCTCTGTCTCTTTATAAATACATATATAATAAATAAATTCAATAGGTACAAAATAAATGTAAAATCACGGCTGCTGTAAATGGCATTGTTCGTATAGCCTTGTTGATATGTAAATAACTATCGATAAGATCGCCTCCTAGGTGGTGATGAGCGTTAAGTCCCTATTCGTAAATATTATATGTAAATAATTCTTCCACGTCAACTACATATTTGATGTTAAAACTCTACAAATATTTAGATTACGAAAATGAGCGAAATTCAAGAATTGTCGGCAAACTGAATAACTTCGCTGAAGCAAACGGACCACAAGACAAGAAAGACACAGTCGTTAGCGACTTCGATAAAGTGGACAGTAAGAGACTGTACTCATTTATTTTGGTTGGTGATGAGTGTAGAATTATTCGGGCTTCTCAATTATTGGAAGACTAAGCTAGAAAGTATCAACCATGATTCACTACACGACACAATTAAGACAGAGATACAAAACTCATATGTGCGCTAACCAACTGTGATGGAATAGCTTTCTGATAAGACGTGAGTGAGTAAACAAGGCAATCATTCATGTCTCGTTGATGCCCTAGCAAACTCTACGCTAGAGTCGGAACTTGACACTAATGACCCTAAAACGCGTTCAATTAGTCCACCCATCCATTTACCAGTAAACATGTTCAAGAAGACGATGAAAAATGAAGAAGAAAGTGGCTTGGTTGCAGCGAAAGTATTTATCAAAACTCTAGGTAGCGTTATCTATATAACAAACGAACTATTGTAAACGCGTAGTAAATTATGTTCGTATTATGCTTACCTGTACAGAGACTATTTAACTATTTCTAACTATATTTAGAACAATGAGAGGAAACTAACACTTGTGGTTAATTCGAAAGTAATACGCATTATGTATATTATATTAGAGGAGAAAATTTGAAGAGAACCTTAATGTTATAGGAAAAAATTAATGTCACTTAAAGTGGGCTAGAGGGTATTTAGAGTGCCCTTGCTCTTGCCTGCCCAACACTTCTGGTAGCAGAGGATGGTTAATCATAGTTGGAAAGGAAAGAGAGAGAGAGAGAGAGAGAGAGAGAGAGAGAGAGAGAGAGAGAGAGAGAGCAAGAGAGAGGGGGAGGTGTATTAAAGAGCAGTCAGATAAGGAGCCTAGAAAGAGAGAGCGAGAGTATATTTTCTCAAATAAATGCCCTGTTGAAGTTGGAATATATAGAAAATAAACTATAAGATAACTCAGTAACAAGAACGCTTGCAAAGAGCTATACTGTAATATAACATTCGAGCATCTATATGGGATGGAGACATCCAAGTAGCTAATCAGATTGGGACGCCGCCATTTCATAACTAATCGCGACTTTAAGAGCAGGTTTTAAGGTAGTAATGGGACGACAATAGAAAGCCATGTCGGTAATCAAAAAAGGAAAAGTCCGACATAGCATTTCTTACGCGAGCCAAAGAGTGCAAGGCATCTACGAACGTTTGACTTCGACTGGCGCCTCGTCTGTAAACCGATACAGCACAATATTTGCAAATTGACGAAGAATAAAAAAAAAGGAAGACGCTGAGACGAAGGAGTGGTCATGTCTGGAGCACTTGAGTGTCTGCTACAAGAAAGCAGGTAAACGTGTAGCACTAAAAAGACATACAATAAAACGAAAAGGACGCTCACACTTGCAGCATTGCTGACCGACAAGTGAAAGAATATCTCGAAGCTTTCCGGGACGAATAGAAAGACCTCGACGGAAGGGGAGCTACAGAGAGGGGAGCAAAAACAATTAAATCAGTGAAGGGAAGAGGGACAGCGTCAACTGATTAAAACTGTCATACAAAAATATAAGTTAGAAGAGGAGTACCTCAAGGAACATGAAGTACTGGAGGCTGAGCTGAAGAGGATTGAGGGCAAACAAGAGGATTGCCGAAGACATGTCAACACGGTTGTAGACAAACGGGAAAGAGCTACAACAGGAGCGGAGACAAGAGCTCGTAGGTAACCCAATAAAGTGCTGCGCGATTAAGAAAGACCAGCATTCGAGCGCAAAGGAGAGTGTACCTGATTTAAGACTACAAGCAGACATGGCTGAAGTCGAACACGGATCAAGCGACTCGGAGCTGGGTCGAGATATGAAGAGGGAGCGTCCGATATGAACGTTCTTCATCAACAAGCGTATGCATAGTGTGGGAAGACCATGCTTATTACTTGCATTGACCAGGGGCCTGCAACACCGGTTACTACACACCACAAGTTACTGCAGCTTCACAAGTAGGTGAATAGAAAGGCATTTTAAAAGAGGATTTTAGAGAATTTCTTTACTATTTAGCTGCTGCTTAGGAAGCTACTAAGGAGCGCTTGGATCAGAAGTATGGAGGAACGCGCAGTCACGTCGAAATCCACGTGAATTAGCTGGAACAAGATCTTTCTGTTCGGTTAAGGAACGCTAGAGATATAGAAAAATTTGCCAATCTATTAGACGTATCGGTCATCAATCCGAAGGCAGTTGGATTGGAAGTATGGAGAAACGCGCAGTAACGTCGAAATCCAAGTGAAGTAGCTGGAACAAGATCTTTCTGTACGGTTAAGGAACGCTAGAGATATAGAAAAAATTGTCAATCTATTAGACGTATCGGTCATCAATCCGAAGGGAGCTGACAGACATGATTTGTAGGTAACTCAGGCAACTCAGCAAAGTGATGCATACAGTTTGTTAGTGGTGTACATACGAGAACCACTCGAAAAAAAACTTGGAAAATCTTCTGCAGTGACTGAATAGAGTGGCAGAGTTCTCAAAGATGACGACAAAAACGATTCGCCGATTCGCTGTCTAATGACTTTCAGTAAGTGGCGCTAAAAGGCGATGTCCTGGAAGATCAACCTGCTAACCCGTGGCATCTGGTACTGCCCAACATTGATGACACTTGATGTGACGCAGTGATGGGAAGAAAAATAGAGCTCAGTGGCTCTGCTTGTCATACCTGGATATGACACATTACAAGAATAAGAATTTGCTTGTGCAAACAAAATTATGACCAGCATTAAGGTAAAAATGCTAAAATAAGTATGCATGTCATCCTATTTGGCCGAAAGCTGCAATGGCAGTGACTTCTGCAGAGGAAGCCCAGACTCAACAGGAAGTTCAACCCACAGAAACCACGAGAGGACTTCAGCTATTGAGCTGACGCTTGCCTGGAGAAGACAGTAGCTAGCAATATTATTGTTTTCCGTACTGTCCATGTAATCCTTCAGAATGGCCAATGTGGAATGAAATAAATCCCTACACTTACACCCCTAAAAATACATTTTAAAGATATTTTGAACGCCAGCAAAATTGGCAACCGAAATCTGTTGGTCTTTTGGTACAGTCAAATTGATTACCAAAATACCTGCGAATATTGTCTTGCAAAAATGCAAAACTTTGGACAATCTGAGACGAAAAAAAAGTTTGGGAAATAAAAACGCAAAAAAAAAGAACTAGTCAAGTGCAGGACAGCCAGAAGTGGGCACATTCATGAATAGCTTACTACCATCCCGCACAAGTGTCACACAAAAATATTAGAATTTTAATTAAATTCACCATTTACGACCGTTAAGGACGCGGATACAAGAAAATAAACCGCAAAAATCTAAAATAGCGTTGAAATTTTCTAGTAGAGAAAACCCGTTTTGAGGGCACTCACACATACTGAAATAACAACTACCAATTTAGCAACAAAATTAGCAAGCCCTGCCCCCAACCTAGTGCCAGTACTTGGGGTAATTACTGCGACGAGAGCTTGGGCTCGACCGACTTCCTTATGCTCGAAGTTTCCTGGCACGATCTTTTCTGCCTTAACTTCGTTTTTTCTTTCTCTTTGCAGTGACAAGGAAATCCAAAACGAAAAAAATCAATAGGGGACCATCTCGCATATCGCAGCGAAAGAAGAGGCAAGACGATTCAGAAAGCTCTTCAGCGATTACTGCGAGAGACGCTACCTGGGACGAAGAAACAGCTTTCGGTAAAACGTTCCCTAATGACCAAGGCTCAGATGGTAATGTCAGGAGCAGTTTTGAACTGCAGCCACTAAGCAACATTCTGGCACCCAACAAACTTCGATTTCCTGACGACGAGGTCAGTATTGATGTAAATCAACACACTGGACAGTACAGCACCGGCGATGTGGACTCTGATGATACTCTGAGGCACATATTAAGCGAGCCTTCTAAAAGTTCTCTCGGGTCAATTGAGTTATCTAAAGCCATAGAATATCCATCACAAAATTTCTTTGAAGATAGCCAGGATCGTTACAATGAGGACCTCGATGAGAAATTCCAAAGTTCGCGTTTGGAGCAGAACGCAGAAGCCCAGCAATATAAAGGAGAAGAGGTAAACCCCAGTCAAGACAAAGAAATGATTACACCAGCGCTAAGTCGCTTCGGTCAACAGTTTCAGGAAAATCAACCCAAGTATAGCAACTTTGTTCAAGACGGTTATGACGAAGATGCGAGTAAGGGAATCGACACTGCTGCAATGGATGGGTCTGTAGAGAACCGCGTAAGCAACCATTTTGTTCCATACGTACATACCGATTCAGATGATACTTCTCGTTTTATAGGAGAAGATTACAACTTCAATGCTCTGCCAAACGAGAAAGTTAATGCAGAAAGAATTCTAACGAACAACTACAATAATGGACCGCGAGCTAACGTAGAATATATGAATGACTTTGGACAGGATTCTTACGTGCCTCCATCCCTTTCCCAATACTCCAATACAGAAGCAATGGCGAACCCAGTCTCGTCAGATTCCGTAGACGGATATATGTACGCAGATTCACGAAGCGCTCAAATTCTTGATGGGGTGGATTACGATTCCAAGAGGGCGCTAAAGGAGAGAAGTGATGTCCGAGAAATCCTGGGTAATACCTATGACGACGAACTAGAAGCTCATGACGAAATCATAAATGACCCTGGAAAAGGTACAAACAAGCCTGTAACCTTTTCTCAAGATTCCAATACAGAGACGATGATAAATCCCATGTCATCAGACGATATAATGACCTCAATCACTCCTGATTCAAGCTTCAAAGCTGACTTCCACTCAGAAGGCATGCGCACTGAACAAAGTCCTTTCTATCCGCAACCGTCTGAAAGAGGGTCAAACTTATTTCCTGACATTGCGCCTCGCGATTTGACTTGGGCTTCTGGAGCCGTTGAAAAGCAGCATGCAAATAGTGTGGGTGAAGAGGATTCTTATCATGGGAGCTATGGGCCTTCGGAGGGACATCGAGCGGAAGGGAAACCATTTACGGGACAGAGGGAGGCGACAGAGTTTTCGCCGTCACAATTCTCAGGTCCTGATAGAAGTGACCCAACCGGGCAAAAGTTTGAAAACCCAGCCGAAGTCTTTACTGCTGGGTTGAACACCGATAAATCTCAGTTCTATGGGGCTCACGAAAACTCTGCCTTCCGTGTGCTAAGTGGGCTTGATAGCCAATTTCCATACCAACATGAACACGAAGTCGAACCAAACGGATTTTTTTCTAGAAATAGCATGCTGCAAAGGTTTCATGCAACGAGCTATCTTCCCTCGCCTGACAATGAAATGGGTGATTCACGTTCGCCCTATCACGTAAATTTTGGTAGGAGTGAAATTTGGCGACGAGATTCTGATAGCAACGAGCTAAGACCACGGATAACATCCATTAGCAATCCAGACGGGGCCTATGACCAGCCTGCGTATCAGTCACGAACAGCCGAGCTGGAACCTCAGATGCAGCCACCGTATGAACACCAGACTCCATCGCAGGCTGCAGCGAGCAACATGGGTACACCGGAGGAAGGGCCAGCTTTATTGAACCCAAGCTATCCTGCTGCTGACAACGATGTGTCAGTATTTCCAGGAAACTCGCTGATGAAAACCCAAGGGGTGGCCATGCTGGTGATTACCACACCTATGAATTTGAATGCAGGGGAATCACCGAACAGCCGGACGTTAGCTCCAAAAGAAGCTACTGAGCACAAGGGTGAGTTCGAATGCAAGTACTTTTCAAACCACGCTTAATGAACCAGCTTGAATTAATTAATCTGAGAGATCAAAAACAAAAAATCAGGTAAGTATAATCGGCAAATCAATTTTCAATTCATTCATTAGTGGCCTAGTAAGTCCTAAGACGTAGATTCTGACAGGGGTGCATGCACTATCTTATAACCGGTGTTGAGCAGTAATGTGTGACTTCTTAAAACGTTACTATTGTCAGTTTACTTACTTGTAAGACAAGTTATAGAACTATTTTGACGGCAGCCACATTTTTCGAGTAACGATATTTCTGCGTTGATAAAAAAGTTTCAAGTTTGGTTCAAGTAAAATTTAAAGAAAATTGAAACCAGTTGAAGCAAATTTATAATGGTGACGCGTTGGCAGGATTACGGTATTACACGAATTGACTTTATAAGCTTTCTAAAAAATTATTTAAGTCCCAATCGCTCTGAAACTGTATTTCAGTGCTAACTGACGATGGAATCCCTCGAAAGCCGGGAAAGAAGCAATTCGGTATGAATAAAGTGGCATTTGATTAGAGTTTAGTAGCAAATTAGGCCTTCTAGTACAAAATAAGACTTATTCGCTCCTATAAAGTGTGGGTGCCACAATACTAAGCAATTCTCATGAAGGGAAACTCGAGGCACTGTTAAGAACGAAAAAACTGTTCTGTAGCTGATGAAGTCAGCTTAGAACTGACCCGAATGAGCTTGAGACTGTAGCGGCTGTTGATAGAGTGATTTGTAACTACTAATATATGATGTAATCAGGTGACGCAGCGGCAAGTCTTCAAGAGGCCGCAAGACTGGTTCTTAAGGAGGCCCTGAACGCCGGCAATATCACTTTATCTCGATTTGAAGCGATACAGTCAGAGCTATCTCATCTTTTGAGTACGAAAAATGGCTCTTTGCTGGCAGGTAATCAACTTGATAACTCTTTGCCAATAAGCCCCTTAATATATATATAAATAAATACATATATATATATATATATTTATTCAAAATTTGTATTTTATACATATAATATGTA
>QQSS02184582.1:0-13846 GCA_003687565.2 Craspedacusta sowerbii | reverse complement strand
ATATATGACAAAACCCATAACAAGAAGTTAGAAAAGCTAACCGGAACCACTTCCTTACCATTTTCAGCATCTGATGTCATTAGAAATCTCTCATTGTACACTCTAACTAGTGATGAAGAAGAACTTTTAAAAAAAGGAAATTGATTTGAAAGCAATCAATTTAAGTATCCTGGCGGGCAGCCACAGCCATCTTGACCTTCGCGGCATGTCGGCATGATCAATCGCAGATTGAGGAGTAAATGATAGCTTAACGGTATGCTAGTATAAGCAGTGATCTTTGGACCTGTGCAATATATCTACCCGCATATGCCCAGAATCGAAATAAAACATTTGGAATCATGTTGTTATATTGTATTAAAGAAGTCCAATGCATGATTTTTCCATTTTTTTTTTTTTTTTTGCGTCGTTTAACATTTTATGACTCAGAACACTTGATTGCTTCTCGCTTCCTACTTGTCATCAGCATAAATTGCAAGATAATATGATGTTTTTCCTTGTCTAAAAACCAAAATTCTTGCATAATCATTGAACTTATTTCGTTCTTTAAGATTGTTAAAATGACTAAAACGTTCACGATGGCATAGATCTGCAAGTTTCTTACAACGTGGGAGAATAAAAAATAAAACGTCCCTCCAAATAACACCTTAGATTCGTTTTACAGCTTGTACGGCCTGTGTAGCTAATAGAATTCGGTTCTTAAGCCAAAAAAAAGAAAAAAAAATGAAAGGAAACTATGCCAAATCAGAAATACGAAACAAGTGTCCCGTAATGGGTTAATACATAGCAACTTGATATGAATACGATATTTACGGGTTTTTATCAACTCTGTCTTTGCACATGTTCCACTCGTCGAAGAAAAGCAAAGATTGGCATCGTTACTTTGAAAAGTAACATCTATTAGCCCTTTTTCAGTTACCTTTTTAATGCCGTTACTTTAGCCTCCGTTAAAAAGGAAGAACGGGATTAGCAAGTTATAAGCGTTAAGATGGTGAAACCTCTAGCATTTCCGATACTCCGTAGAAGAAAGAGACTTAATTTACCCTGAACTGTTTGTATTTGTATTTGTAGTTAGTTATTCGCCATCGAAAATATAACAAACACAGGATAATACACTTCGTAATGCATACAAATAAGACAGTTGCTATTAGTCCAGTTTACTTGCTTCTGGCATGGATCCCCTAGAAGACCGTGGGTCGTTTCATGGGGCACCATTAGAAGAGTTTATACTCTATATGGACTTTTCTTAAGGGCTTCATATAATTAGTGTTTATAGGGAAGCCTAATGAAGGAGAGATACCAACCTTATGAGGCAACGGTGGCTTCGGCAGTTAACCTGAAGTGGCTACCATTGCTTCTAAATAACATGGGTAATGGTTCGCGTAAATGCTAAGCAGGAGAAGGGTGTTCTGGCTTACGAGCATTGCTTAGCTGGCAATTGCTATAAGGTAGCGTAACAGTTAAATATACTTATTGTGTGACTATCAATAATGGTGATTTTGACGAGTCTGCTGACTCGTCAAAGGTGGACGAGTTTTATGAGAAGAACGTAAAAGAATGAGAATTTTCAACGAACAGATATTGCAAGCGTCTTCAGGTTTTCAATATAGTAATGATGGATATGATGACTCCAGAAGAAATCTTTTGGTCTCCTTTTTGAACATATCTATTGTTTTGCTTTCCTTAGCCTTGTTGCTTTTAAAGCGATTCGAGATATAAGTCCCAGGTATCATAATACTGAATTTTTTATGGCTAAGAGGAGCATTTTCCTTATACCCATACCTGGATAGTCTAGTGTCATATGAATGATTAACCTTGTGAAAACTCTCTTTAAGGAGAGAAGGAAGTTGCTATATTTGTCTCCCTAGGCAGTGCGAATTCGCCACGTGGTAAACACTTTTCAACAATTTGGATACCCAGGCAGACCCAAAATAAGCAGCACTTGAGCTTCACAAGATCTATCATTCAATACGAGGAAAAAAACCGTCAAAAATAAACTAATAACCTGTACCTGAAGCTACACAGTATGTAAAAAAAAAATGCTTTTCAGCTGTAGAAAAAAGAACTGATTGGTAGCAATAAAGTCTTTTTTTTTTTTTATTAAAGTGCTTGAACCTACTTGGGGCCACGGGGGCCTGCTCCAGAAGGTCAAGGTAGAAAATATGGGCTTCAAATGTGTAATCGGATAGCTGCCATGAGGATCTCCTTTCCAACAATTCCATTCGTGATTATTTTTAAATTTAATGATAAACACAGCCCAGCAATACCTGGGATCAGCTCTCCTCACATAACACAAGCTAGCGAGGTGTGTAAGAATCCTGGATCTGGCTTACTCAAAACACAGATCTTTTTCGTCTCCATCAAGAGCTCGGAGAAAGTCTCTAGGAGTGGACAAGTATTGCCACCACCACCACTCAGCCCAGGATAAACACTAGGATTAGAAGTAGCCTCAATCCTAGGAGAAGCAGTCAAATACACCAGGGCCAGAATAGCAGCAGCAACATGGGGGGGGGGTGAATGGGTACAATTTTAGCTGGCATGTTTCGGAATTCGGTTATGGTCCCTGCCCCGGGCAATGAAAAGGGTTGGTGTCTGCTGGAGTGACCACTAGCTAGCAGCACTCAATTAGAACTAAGCCAGAGAAATTCAAGCTGATTCTTTACACTCAAACGCTACCGACCGACCGGCAGGGTGGTAGAGTAGCGGTGGGAGAACGGTTGCAAGATTTTAGAAAACGCGGCCAGGTCCCGAATTCACTAGAAATGTTTATGCATAAAACTGCGAATGATATGAAATACTGTCTTACAAAGCTTCCCATCTAATGTCTAACTTTCCTTCCGACACTTCCCATTCTGCAGCAGATGGTTGTTCTCGGCACGTTTTAGACAAGATTACTGACATCAGCACCATATAAAAAGCTTACTAAGAATGAGCTGCGTCTACAACAAAAACCATGGATAACAATAGATATCTTGAAAGCAATGAAAGCTAGAGTTAAACTATTTAAAGAATTCTTAAAAGCAGATAAACCTAGAAAAACTGAAACCTTCACTAAGTATAAACAACAGCGCAACTCTGTCGTTAAAATGATAAAGAGCAGTAAGTGCTCATTGTACACAAATTACTTTATACAGAATAAAACGAACGTGAAAGGACCTTGGGATGGCATCAAATAAATTCTGAAACTGAACAAAAAGTTTAATCCCCATCCAATGTTTATAACTGACCGCGAAAACAAGGTTGTGAAAAAGACGAAACTCATCGTCACGGCTTTTAATGAATATTTTTCTTCTATTGGAAAGGTTCTCGACTCAGGAATCGTTAAGTCATCGAATAGTTTTCGAACATACTTGCCACCTAGTGTTAGTCATAGTCTATTTTTAAAACCTACTGGCCTAACTGAAGTGATAAGCATTATAAGTCTTTTAGCGCTTCCAAAGACTCGGGACCATTTAGCATGCCGACAAATCTTCTAAAGCTAGGCTTGTCATCTCCTGCAGAATCCTTACAGAATCAATCTTTTAAGCAAGGAGTCTTTCCTAGCATTCTTAAAGTTGCAAGAGTGATACCTGTGTACAAATCGGGGCCTAAGGAACTATGTTCCAATTATCGCCCAATATCTCTCCCTTTCCAAATTAAGCAAGGTTCTAGAGAAGGCGTGGACGTAAGCAATTCGTCACTGTTAACCATGAAAATTCCGACCTCAAGGATAGTGACTGCGGTGTGCCTCAGGGGTCAGTTCTAGGTCCCTTACTATTTATAATATATATTAATGATTTTTGGCTTCGTCTTTCTTCGGGTGTAGCACAGCACTTTGCCGATGACTCTATTCTTTTAAATTGATCCAAGTCTAATAAAAATGTGAAAACAAGAATGTCCCGTGGTCTATCTACAGCTTTGGATTGGCTTTAGATTGATGTTGAATCCAAGTAAAACTGAATTGCTTTTATTGCGTCCTAAAAACAAGTGCTATGAAGTAAGGTTAACGTTAAAAATTTAAGCAAAAAAAAAAAATTTCTCCAATATTGTTTAATATGTAGGTGTACTTTTGGATTCAGGACTATCCTGGCGTAGTCACTTCGCTGAACTTTCTAAAAAGCTTTCAAAACGAATGGACTTTTGACTAGAATCAGACCCTTTGTTGACTTTCAAACTATGAGATCCCTATTCTACTCGTTATTTCTCTCCCATATGACATACGTTTGTCTGGCATGGGGGTTAAACAGTAAGAAAGAATGTAATCGAAAATCTAAACTACAGCAGCAAGCCAAAAGAATATTCAGATGTTCTGATCATAAGACGTCAACTTCAGAGTTATTCATGCATTCTGATATTAAAACTTGAAGACGTAATCACATTAAATTTAAGCTTATTTATTTATGATTGGCATCATAAGAGACTTCCTATTGCATTGGACGATTTTTTCCAAATCTACTCGTCTAAAAAAGGAACTCGAACCATTGACGTATCGAAACTTACAATGCCAACAACAAGGACTAAAATATACAGTAGTAATGACATGAAACATAAGGGCGCTGTCTTATACAATCAGCTAAGCGACCTTAATATAAATATTTCGAATTCAAAAGCCGTCTATAGGAAGGAAATTCGAGCCCTTTTTATGGATACGTATGCGTGATACGTTCCTTCATTGTATATTGTACTTGCTTGGACCTGAAACGTGTCCGAGCAATTGTTGCTTGAAATTTTAACATTATGGTGCATCTGAATTTATTACGGTGGTGACCAGTTTTGGTATTTTATGATCAATGTGAGGGAAATTTGCTCATTGAGTTTTTGCCTTCGTGCTTGTAATCTTAATAAGTGATGGGTGCTATTAACATTTCTCTTCCAAATACAGAATTTGCTATAACTGTTTAGTTTGCGTCTACTTTCAATTTACTGAGACTCTCGATTTACAGATTTCTTTTGTGCTTTTCATATTATACTACGTACGCGCTTTGATGCGTAGCCCGACTGTGTATATGCGACTGTGTGATGCATAGCCCGATATTGGAGATTTTTTACCGATTCTACTGAATTTAGTAACCCAGTAAATGAGCAATATTTGATTAACGACACGCCTTTTTATTGTCGTACCCCTACTACTCTAAAACCTGCTCACGAAGTCGCGATTACCTATGAAATAGTGGTCCCGATCTGATTAGCTCCAGCTACGTGGACGTCTCCATCTCATATAGATGCTCTAATGTTATATTACAGAATAGCTTTTGCAAGGGTTCTTGCTACGAATATATCTCACAGTTTATTTTTAAGTATTGCAATTTAGACAGGGCATTTATTTGAGAACATGTACTCTCCCTTGTCTCTGTCTCCGTCTCTGTCTCTCCCGGTAAGCTAAATCCGTTAATCCTTAAGTCAGCAAAATCTAAAGACAATTAACCCACCGTCATTTGTTTAAAAAAATGTAACGGACGGAACGGACTGGGTGCCTAACTAGGTACGGCTCAAGTGATTAGCAAAATAGAAAAAGAAGGAATGAAGCCGACTGACCTGCGACGTACAGGAAGCGCCTCAGTGTCAAACTATTTTTAGTTTAGGAATGCGACGCCGCCCTAAAATAGGTGGCTAGGAAAGGCAGGCTGCATAAGCCCACTTCCAGAGAAAAAGTGCATCCAAAGCAGCACATTAAAGTTGCAGACGCCAAAGAAAAGAAAGCTCGGATGAGCAAATGTTAAGCAACCGCCGAGTCTTGGGAAATCGCATTGTTAACCATAGTCGTAACGCAACCTATCTGATCCTTGCTAAGCCAAGAGCATTGACTCCCATGCATAAAACCCAATCCTAACGAACTGCTCGATGCAAAAGGAATCCGCTCTTGGCACAGGACACAAAGATCAGTGGATCACAAGATAGGCACAAGGAGTGTCTGTGGTTACGCAGCGTGGGTTTTCCCTACGTCGCCTCAGTTTTAGAAATTACATATTTATTCACGTTACCGAACGCATGATTCAGCTACGCACGGAAACTGTTATACTATGTTTGATTAAAATGTCAAAGTCTCGCCTATTTCTGATCTTGCCTATTTCTGAGGCGAAATTGACTTCAACTAAAATGCCAATCAAACGCCACGGTTATTTCTTAAATATAGCTGACGTCATAGCCAGAAATGCGATAAAACAAATGGTACAGAAATCAGCGCTGTCCATCAAATATTCTATACATCGACCTATATATACTTTCATCTACATTATCTCATTAATCCTATCCTCAACATCGTTCATTACGTAGCTATGCGCTAAACAACATAAAGGAATTGGAGGTTTACGAACTGGCAGATAGACACAAGTAACAGCACAAACACGAACGAAAAAACGCTTTGTTTTGAAGCGCGCGGCAAATTTTGGACCTCAACGGGGCTACTGTCACAATCGTTTGATCAGTCGAGAAAAAGAATGAGCGATCATCAGCGCATCTCCGACAACATTTTTACACGTTTATATAGCTATCTGACAAGGGGACGCACCGAATTTAATTCCCTGTATAGGTGAGCTTAGCATGCCCGCACGCGTAAGGAATCGGAAGGTCTGGCAAGCGCACTTTTTGAACGAACTCAGACATTATTTGCTGCGCTCATGTCATACCAGTATGCAAATGAAGCGATGCTCCCAGTATAGGAAAGGCCTTCAAGAACAACGATGCCTGTCAACCTGAAATCGCTGCTATACAGTTTGTAAAAAGCCACTCTGATAAATGACGGCTTATTGTTACCACTGGCGCATAAATCTCTCTGAATGTCAAAATTGAGATCATGCACGTTCGTCGGAGTGACATGCTATATTTCTCTGCTGCATCATCACTGTCGCTTCACGTAACCTCCAGGCAGCAACTACGAAAACTAGGCTCACGTAGTAGAGGCGTTCCCCGGCCACCACTTTCATCTAAATGCGGCATTGCTACGGCCGAGCATGACTTGCCCTCACCTGGCACTAACGTGGCCGCCACAAGGCGCGCAGTCACACGACTTGGCCGACAAAATCTCGGCGAACCTGATCCGCTCCTTATGACTCGGGCACTGAACGGAAACGTAAAACCGGTCCCAGTCCGTGGGCTTGCAACACGAGCACTTAGCGACCACGCCGACTTCGTGCACCAGCACCGTAGTCTCGGATCGGCAGTGGCCCTTGCAGCCGAACGTGTACACCTTCATCTTCTGACAGCCGCGATAGTCGACGTCCACCTGCATAGGCACACGCTCGCACAGTTCCAGCGAGGGCGACTTCAAGCTTCCCGAAGGCTTGCAGTTGTAACTAGCACACGTCACTAATACGAAGAAAATCACAGACCGCATATACATGCCCGCACTCAACATCTATACTCCAACGGGCAAAATGTGAGCAAGATCGGCGCAGAACCCTCTTGTCTTGATTACTGGAGTTAATCACTCTTGATTAGCGTTCATACGGTGGTCTAATGAATCAGCTAATTACGATGATGTCCGCGCGCAAAGCGGAAACACAACAAGCGGAGTTTGCTTTAGCGACGCCAATCTGCACGCTTCTCGGCGCTTCGCAACTGGTTCAAGCTTGATTACAACAACTCGCAACTCGGCGCATGCTACCCGATTCACTGTGTGTGATAAACGCGCGAAGTTCCATCCAGTCTTCCAAGCAAATCGGGACTGCTCAAAATTCCCGCCAACAGTTGGAGTTGCAATCCGTGGATATGATCCTAGAAGTAGAAAAGCAGGGATATAAGTGATACGTTAGTGAGTTAACCCGTCATGTTGATACAAATCCATGTTGGGAAATTTCAAAACTCAATGTCAAAAGCTTACGTAAGACAGATACACCCTAATGGAAGTTTGGGACAGTAGGAAATCCGCCACAATGCAGCGATCAACTCAACTGCTTAGTGAGACTATTTCTATAGACTGCTGGCGTTCGATCCACGTAGGAAGGGGCGTTTTCACAAAACCTCGCATCTGGTACATACAATTGCGATGGAGGAAATCAAACCTATAGCTTTTCCGCCTGGCAGTCAGTAGCAACTACGAACGGCTGTGTGTACATTGGCACAAGTTTTGCTTCTATCTACTGGTATTACCTTATTTGGTGCTAGTGCTGCTTTTTGCCTTTGTCCACCACCTTCTCTCTCCCTCCCTGTATTTTGGTGTTAAATGCTATCGTCGTATTGTAATGGCTGTATCGGTTGCCCTGTTTCGTTTTTAAATATTATCGTCATCTTTTGAAATAGTTTTGACTACGTATACCGGGAGCGTACGAGCATGCTGTTGTAAGCGTTACGAGGGGGCCGTGCTAGTCGTGTTACTACAAATCTCCACCACGCGAGTTTTATCTTGATAACTAGGTAGCCCACTTATGTCGTCCAGGTGTTTCTTAATTAAATTCTACGTTGACTTGGTCATAGAAAATGGAGAGCAGAAATTGAAGGAACAAAATAAGATCAGAGGAGGAGGTTTGCACTACCGCCCCACTCGCGACAGGCTGTGTCTCCTCATTTGCGAGAAACAAATATGGCGCCGCAGCTGCGAGGCAGCGGCGGGCTTTAGCTTACGTGAAATTTAAGCTCTTAAACGGATTAATTCCGTTTAAATGCATACAGCGTCGAAAATCAGCAACTCCACCATTCGCCGCCGGATTAGATAATCATCGGTGTCGTCAGGAGCGTCTCCTAACTTTGATTTAATCAATGAATTGATCGCACCGATCAAACCTGAAGCACGTCGCTTGCTATCTGACCCCTTGGACGTCACGCACCGCACCTGGGGCAAAGCATTATTTTTTTTTCTTCATAGGTTCAAAGTAAGCGTAACGACATGCGGAAAGTTCATGTAAAATTCAGATAAACTTGAGACGAGTGGCATAGGGCTGACAAGCAACCCATCTGAGGCCCGGAGCACCCATCTCGCTACACAGTCACGCATATAAAAAATAAATCAACAAGAACGCATACCAAACATATCCAATGCAAGAGAGTAAGACCGACGGAATGAAGGCGAGTGATCCGCCCTTTTTTTCGCATGGTTAAGAATCGCGTTAATTTTCCCAACAGCTTGCGAACCTAGGGTGAACGTTAGTTAGCGTGGATGTCGTCATTGCTGCAAAGAGGAGTTTGGTGGCAGCCCGCCCCCCTCCTCTCAAAGACCGCAACATGTGCACCTGATACATCCGTCAAGAGAGAACTTTTCCCAAATCTTGGCTTCACAGAAGGCACTTCAGTAGGAAATTCCGTATTCTATAATAGCGTGCGTTGCCAACTAGTTTTAGGGAGCTTCAAAAAAGTCTAAAGAATAAAAAAAGGCCAAAACTTAAATCTAAAATCGAACGGAGTCAATATGAATTATGAAGTTTTGGAATTCTACAAATAAACTAAACTTAACTAAGACCACACGAACCGATAAATAACTTCACAGTTTTTTTTTTTGCTTTTGACGAAACGCAAATATTTGCCTACTTCCAGCAATTTCCCAGTGACGAGACAGAAGTGCAAAGTGCAAGAAAACAACCCACTACACGAAAGCAGAACAATTCAATTTGCAATATCCGAGTAGGATCCAAAAGCTAACTAAGGTTTACCGAAATCATAAGATTAATTGCAAAAAAACAATTCGTTATCTGCAAAGACGCCCATGCGATCAATCTCATGTTTTTTTTTCTCTCATGCAGTCATTACAACATAGCGCTGGCACAATATAAATCTTTGCTGGCAAACACTGCTCAGAAATTTTGCCATCCTAACAAATTTCACAGCGGCAGCGTGTAGCCAGCAGATCAATCTAGCAGACGCGTACTTAGTGTCAAATATGGCGAGCGTATTGAAATACCAAAAACATTTAACACAATTTACAAATGCACACATCTTCCCTGTAGGCTTGATTGTGGGCAAAGACCACTCGAAGCAGCGATTAGGACAGCTTCGGCAACAACGGTTGCTAGATACCTCACCAGAGAAACAAGAACAACCAAACGGAAACCCTATAGATACAAGTTGATTAGGGTGACGACGGAAGAAACAAACTGGACTTTCCAGAAACAAGCCAAAAACATGAACATTCCCTTATAAACAACTGTCCTTACATGCACTACTACTTTCTTAACAGTTCTGGGAGAACCATGCCGCAACCGCAAAATATTTATCTGGACTAATGACAACACTCTTATAATTACTATGTTGCTGTAATTTTGATTACGCCTAATGTATTCTTTTTCTCTTTGGCGAATACTAAATGATGAAATGATGAAAAAAATAAGATTCAGAAAAACAAAACAAAAAAAACAAAAAAAAACAGTTAAGCATTAAGACGGCGATGTCGAGAATGCGCCATTTTGTTCGCATGTCAACGAAGCTGATAATAAACCAATGCAACGTAACAAAGAAGAATAACCTTACCTTAAGGTTTCTACCAGAAGCACCGAAACGGTCTGCAACATACCAACTACCTTGAGGTTCTTTAGAAGTAGCGGAGAGCGATGTGCAAATGCCTTATTGTAATGGTATCAGATGCGCGTGATCCTCTAGAAACCAAGACTGAATGCAAATTGCTCCTCCTCTCGCTAGCAATTTTCGGCACCGCAAGCGTTTGGAAACGGGAAACAGGGTACTTACGTTAATGTTCGCCGTGTGGTTAGATAATTATCTACGCCGAGTTGGTTCGTTCGAATTAAGTGCGGCTCCAGCAACAGTCACCCTGCCACGCTCAAACGCACAGCCAGAATTTACCACGCGTGATACAATGACTTACGCTACCCGTGGATCCGTGGCACGTTTACTTTAAGGGGATTAGCAGCTCAACAAGCGTGCAGAGAAAATGTCTAACTGTTTGTGGGTATGTTTTGAAGGCGGTAATTTCCATCTTTCGAATTGATTGGTGGCAAGATTTGCCACAGTTCGTTTACTGTGGGCGTTCGCACATCGCAAGCCGGGGGTAGAGATGTTTGCGTACTCTGTAAGGGTGAATCCGTGCAGTGTCCTTGATTTGTAGGACTTCTAGCTTTAAAGTACGAGCTAGGAAGTCGTAAGTGGTTAAGCTTTTAAAAATCGGCGTTAGCGATTTTTCGAACACAAACAACAAACTGTTATCTTGATAAGCTAAACTTTCCGCCTTTGAACCCTTCAAAATGTGCCGATCTGCTAGCCGCAGGAGGATCAAAATTATTGTTTTCATCCTGATGGTGAGGCAAAAGTGTCCCAACAAACTTTTCGATTGACCTTAATCACATGATTGCTGAAGTCCATCCAAAATGTAGCAATCCGACCAGTTTGTAGAGAAAATTTGCCATGAACGATCTTTTTGCCACAATTCCGTCGAATTCAATATACTGGAGCGATGTCCAACTCAGAATGAAGAGGGTCACTATGTCATTGACACTTTAAATTAGTCATTGACGCTATAAAATTGAGCCATTCACACTTTAAGTTCGAAGCTAAGAATGCCCCCGGATTAATTTAGCTGGCATCGTCTGGATACAATTTTCGTACTTCAACTTAAACCTCGGTCAAAAGCTGCTTTAAGCGGGCTGGCTGTTGACTGAAGAGCCGCAAGCAGTTATTTCTAAGCCCCTTGCTTGACGTCGTCCTGTGCGCTTGGAGTTTATTACAAAGGGAACAGGCATTCTCTGTGATTGCATTAAAACCGTTAGGCAACGTGGGCTAACTGAACATCGAACTGATCAGTATGGATGGATACATTTCAAATATTTATCTTTAGATTAAGACATCGCATCGGGTTGTCGGTGGCAAGAGAGGACGTCACTGCCAGCGGAAATGTAGCGAACCGAAGCAGCATTTCGTTCCTTTGCTATAATTACGGATAGCTTATAGGTGCTTTTCGTAAACACAGATTATGCAAAGGGACCGAGATGCAGAGGCGGGGGTGCCCGTTTGCGATCTTCATACTGTCCCTAACCTTCGCAATGTACAGAATTACGTATAAAATGTTGGGCTTTTCGGCTGGCTTACCGAGGCGAGGTTACTGTCGCTGACATGCCCCAACAGACGTTCACAAACATCCATACAAACGCACACTCACAAACGCACAGACAGACGCGAGAGCACCTCAAGGAAATTAGGGTCGTTGCCAAGATTCCCAAACCGCTCCCGAAAGCCGCCGTCAATTTTGCGCAATTAAACTTACGGGTTATCTGTATTGACGACGCACGTAGATATAATCAAACGAATTTCTCAGCCACAACCGTTACGCGATTGTGATTCAAACGCGAAGGAAGAACCGTAGCAACAGCTGTTGCGCTTGTTGTCAAGCGCTTGAAATCGAGCGTTCGAATGAGGTTGATACCGTGTTCCATGGCCTAAGATGGACATGTGAACTTTGTGATGGAGCCTTTTCTGCTCATAGAAGAACTCAATAAGAACAATAAAGAATGGATCGCTTCAATGTAGCAAAGAATGCGCGGGGGTCACGCATTTTTTACGAAAACCCCATTAACCTGTGACGTACATGCTTTACCATATCGTGCCCGAAACAAATCTAACGATTTAGTTGCATGAACTAGCCCGGTCGCTTATGGATAAAAAAGTTGACAGTTTCCAAAATGCAAAGTCTCTCATTACGACTTCGTAAAGGTCCTACCGATCAAGGGTTTTCTGTGAGGCGTTTCTTGTTCTAAAGTGTTGCTTAGCAGCTGGGCCCATGTTACCATACAGAAATTTTTCCAGAACCTTTTAATATGCATTTCTGTAGCCTTAACATCACAAATTAGCTGAACTACAGCTTCAGATGTGTTTAATGGCAACTTCGTAAATGGAACGGCAACAGATCCAGCAAGAATGATCCTGTTTGACAACTTAAGGCGCGTATATTCTAATTGAAAGACTTGTTGCACAATGCAACATGGGTGAGGTCTTCAAAATCATCTTCATAATTTCCCAATAAAGTATTAATATGCCAATTGAATCTAATTGAAAGACTTGTTGCACATTGCAACATGGGTGAGGTCTTCAAAATCATCTTCATAATTTCCCAATAAAGTATTAATATACCAAAAATGGGCGTTTATGTTTTCCTGCGCAGATATATCTTAGTTATCTAGATGTCGTAGATATATCTTATTTTTATTGGTACTTACGCTTTGTCCGTAAGCTTGCACCCGGAGGGGCATTGCTATATCTATTTGCGTACGTTATGTGAAGAGTTCCTATTTAATAAGGAGTAGCAGCACTCATTGTCTTCGTCTACATGCCCAAGACTGTTTGTATGGTTGCTTAGAATCTGCATGCATCATCAGTCGTACCACCCTACTTGACACTAGCCTATTGGGGTTTCCCGTATTTTGTGTTTGCGCCGATGCATTATGCACCATTCTGCTATACGGTCATCGTGAGCGCGATAGTGATGTTAACAAAAAAGTTCTTCTTGCAAACATCAAGTTCATTGTTGATACAGAGAAGTTTTCTTAAATATGTTTGAGTGCAAGTCTTCGATCGGCGAAATTCTTGACTTGGGTTTTACTAGCATTTATTTAATCAATGTATGTCCTGTGTAGAGTTTCAGTAGTTTGATCCTGCTCACCTCATGGGAACTCCGTTTTATATTATTTCTTATATTAGTTTTATTTTGTTAGGTACCAGGTATTGTATGGTTTTATCGTAAATGTTGTAAATCTTGATACGCTTAAAAGAAGCCGAACCGGAGCAGTTCTTTCCTCAACACTCAGCATTTATGACGCCGTAACCATTCCATCTCAGAAAAGTTAAGGTCCAACTAATCCGGGCTAGAAAATCCTCCGCATCCCAATAGAAGTCTCAGAGCTGCAATAGATTTCAAGATTTTTATTTATTTATTTACTCAATAAGTGCAAAAAAAGAAAAAAAAACAAAGACAAAACTCGTCTCTGACTATACTACCACC
>QQSS02184571.1:0-13847 GCA_003687565.2 Craspedacusta sowerbii | reverse complement strand
TATATATACTAACCTCCCACCCCTTTAAAATGTTCCTTTTGATCAAGAAAGCATCTGCACAAAATATTTCCACAAGCAGACAATGCTTAGTTTAGAGGTAGCCCATACACTAGATATAATAGCTCACTAGCGAAAATCAGTACAAACGTGGCATAGTCCATATTAGGCAGGTAAATGATGAGCTTGCTTATTTTCTTGACTATCATTTGGGTTATTTCAGATGTTTAGTCATATCAAGCAACAATTTGAATATTGTTTGGAGTGTTTTTTTTTACAGCAGACATTAATTTTGAATAGTTTTCACAGATATAATACAGTTATATATTTGATTCGAGCAGTTACCCGTATTCAATCACTTCAAGTAATCAGCAAGTCTAGTAAGTAACAGCATACTGGAATTTAATATTAAAACAACTAAATAATGATGCTCCAGGCCAGTAGCCTACTGGCTGGCGGTCATGGATGTAACTGTACGTTATCGTAGCAAGCGCTGTTTTAATAACTGATGCATTTAAGTCAACTAATAAATGATAGTAGTGAAGACCTACTTGTGGAGAAGTACACTGTGTTTTCCTGTAACTGAGGATTACTTACGTAATGCTGAAGAACTCCATCAAGAAAGAGAAAGAGAGCATCATGCAAGATGGCTATCAAACGTCGCATACTCGCTCAAAGTATACATGTTTCGGTCACAGTTCAAGCTGACGCCATTTGAAGAAAAAGGCCTGCACAAAATGCGCATATTTGCTGCCGTTATTTATCTGAAGACCTGGTTCACTGCACCCTTGGCAGCTAGCGCTGCTCGCAAATATCTCCATCCGCTTGAGGACCTCTACTGTTACAAACAGTATGACGAAGCAATTTCGAAGGCTACATGCAAGAATCTTGAGCACCTGTGGTACCTGTCAGAGTATTTAATGAGTCTAGCATTCCTCGCTTCTGATGTGTCGCCTGTAACAAAACAACGAATGGTGAATGCACTGCAGACTATGCATCCCAACAATCCATCAGCGGGTCCTAAGAGAATCACTTTAACTGCAAGCCAGGCATCGCAGAACAATTTGGAAGGCTTTTTATCTCCGAACACACGTCATCTTCTTAATCAGCTGCACATTAGCTGTTATTTTCTAGATGAAGACCCTGAAAGCTGGGCAGAGGGAGAGAACAGACGAGGCAAAGCAATTATCGACGAACTGCTGGTAACAAATGATAATGCTGAGTGTGGTGTAGCCCTTGTGCAGGAGTTGAACAAACTCATCACACATACAACGAAGAACAATTTCAGTTCCTGGTCCAAGTTGTAGCTGATCATAACTGTCGCTATCCAGACTGTCTAAAATCCATGTTGCCTGCAAAACACCGACAGTAAGCCGTGCTTGGTCCAAAAGATGACGCATATTAAATAACATACAACAAAACCTTTCAGTGACTGCATAAGAACATTTTTCAATGACATTGACAATGTCTCTTTCTTTGCTAACTAGGAAATGAAAATGTGATGGGCATTGAACAATCATTATAGTTTAATAAAAACGTTCGGCAAGCGGCGTAGTCAATATATTTCTCCAGAGTTGGGCGACCTCTAAACATTGTCTGATGCAGAAAATATTTTGCACAGACTCCATCTTGGTCAATAGAAACATCTTTAAAGGGTGGGAATTAAAATTTTCAACTTTTTCTTTAGCCTAATATAAAAACCACCCTGATATATATATATATATATATATATATATATATATATATATATATATTTATTTATATATATATATATATTTATTTATATATATATATGCACGCATGTATGTGCATATGGACAGGTAGACCTATATAAGGCACCTCCACGAGGATTGAACCCAAAAATTATCAGGTTAAGACCCTACGGCTATACTCAGCACCCAATAATCGCAAATATATCTCACTAATTCTGTTGCCGCCAAGGCTAACCAGGCTGCTCAGTTTGGCTAAGCCTCTTCAGAAGGGTGACCGTCGTCATGATAGTTGCGTCAACTGGAAACGCACGAAGCATAGTGGGGCAAAGACCGCGAAAAAAGCCAGCTAGTCCTCCCTCGATGTAGCATAAACGAAAGCATTCTCTATAGCTTATGTAAGACCCAAAAGCAGTCCGGCTTTCTGCCTGGATTCGAGATTTTAATACATCAACTGGATATATGCAGAGCCAGGAAAGCATTCCTGCCACACCTCCAGCAATAAGCAGCCGTCCCGGCTCTAAGCTTCTACTAGTCGCTCCCTCCCGTGTCATCATAGCGCACACATACGCGTACGAGAAGAAGTACATGCCGTAGCCCGGAGTGTCTCGAAGCACGGTGATCCATAAGCCACGAAAAACACCTCTTCTACCCTCGGACTTAAAAATCTGGATTATAACATCAAGTGGCCCGGTGAATACCCGATCCTGTCTAGCCAAGCATTTGCCAACACCTTGCACTTGAAGTCGAATTTTTGCTAGCTCGACGGCCGATGCAATAGGTGCTTGCACAGCTCCAGCAACGCAGCCAGTAATGTACTCATCCCTTAGACCACTCATTCCAAAAAGTTTTATCATGGTCCCCTGCACACCAAACAATAAGGCGTTTTGAAACGAAAGACCAATAAGGGGAGAGGATAATCCTTTAAAAAATCCAGCGATCTGTAAAATAAAAATAAAAAAACAAGTAACTAATTACTACCTTGCAACAGCAGGCTAAACATCGATTTGAAATAAATACTCATGCAATGCTAGACGGCATATAGCGGTTCGTTCATAGTGGATTAGGATGCAGGTACTCGAGCGATAAGGACACAATCATATTTAAAGAAACCAAATATGGCTTACAGATTCATACTTAAGGATGCTGTAAGCGCACTGCAATGTCCCCGTGTATGGCACCATACCAGCAGTACCATGTTGTGTCTGAAGCCGAACCTATATAGAACAATCACTGACTGCTCTTACAGCGATCGACATAAACCATTTATAATAGGAGTTATTAGATGTATGAATATACATCATACCTTATATGTTCAGATAAAACAAGCCAGCCAAAACAATGGGGAAAAAATTACAAACTCCCTCTTAGTAACGTCATTGTCGCGAACAAATTCGACAAGGCCGGGTACGCAGGAATAAACAACAGAATAGCAGAAATAAAATAACAGCGAATTTTTAGTTGATGGCTATGCATTTCTTCAACTAAATAAAAGAAATTTGAACAGTCACAACAGTAACATGCAACACAAATATGGGTGTCCTGCCGTGCAAAACGCTACTTGTGAAGGAAAATTGCGGAGATTTCGAAAAGCCGAAATAGCCCCCACAGGACAAAGAAGGACCATGTCAATTGTCGATGAAATACATTAGAAATGTGGGACCAAAAAACTCGCAGCGAATGAAGAGATGAAAGCTGAGCACGGTAAGTTATGGCAAAGCCCTTAGGAAGACTCGTAACTCTACCATTAATCTCGGCAATAACATCCATAGGGATTCTATAAGATAATATCACCTAACTGACTCCATTCTAAATTAAGCATTGACTTCCAAATCCACTACTTACATATAATTCAAAATGCAAAGTGACTTTGTATGTTGCTGCAAATTAACATTTAAAAGATGACCAATTGGGCACACAAGATGTCACCGAGATCATGAAGACACAATATTTTTTCATGCGCTACATCACCTTCAAATTTTCACCTTGCAAATAGCTAAATATTGCTAAATGAGCGAAGGCTTCATGGGTTACTGCTGACATATATACTAAGTCTAATTCATGATTAGGAAACTAAAAAGAATACCTTTATAGTGTCAAATGGGTAACCAACTGCTATGCCAGCAGCACCTTAAAATAGAAATACATACACTTATACGCTTCTAGCAACTTGAGAAATGCAGGAAAAAATAAAAATCAGAGACTTCTTTGCCCATCTCCGAGTAGACTCTAATACGTGAAAGAACGTTATGCCAAGAAACAAGTGCCAACCAAAAACTAGATAAAAATAGCTCCTTGTTTACTTGCAATACAGATTTGCATTTCATTTTCAGTACAACCGAGCAAACTTTGCAAGCAAGGATATTTGTACTAAATAATGTAAAAGATCAAGCAACCATGAGTTGATGTACATCCACTAGGAAAGTCCGAAACGTAAAAAATAAGTTAATAACTTGAACCTAACATGATCTCTCTAGGCCATCTTGTTTCCACCTGCCCATCCTCTTCTTTACTTACATACTTCTATAGCTATCTTTGTTGGGATGTGCCACTACAATTTGCTCGGTTAAACGTTAGCTACTTGCAAAAGTCTTAAATATATTTTTCTTCAACGCACGCTTTGCTTCCTATTTTGCATAAATAACATTGCCAAGGTGTACCTCCAAGAGATCCAGCAAAGAAATCAGACATCCTTTCAAAGGCTAACGACAAAGTGCATCTGGAATGTAGGCATAATTCTCTATGCAAAAAAAGAACTCAATGTATGCACATCACTAGATGCTACCTTTTTACAACCTAATTTTTTAGCAATTTGCAGGAATAGGCAGCCACTTTACTTGCTATTTCACAAAACAGACCCAAAACTCAGAGGGAACGTTTCAATAAAGGAAAGAAAAACAAACAAGCTTGTATCAAAAAATTCAATATTGATAAAGAACAAGTAAAACTTTGCACTTCAGTCAGAACTTAACATGAAAACATCATGCAAAGATACTTGCCTAGCTCCTTGTAGTCTAAGAAAGAACAAAACAAGTCACAAGGGCACATCCTAACCAATTGTGAGGTGCTTGATAACCTACCTTGTGCAGGCAGGAAGAGTTATCCAAGAGGTATCCAACTTTGAAGGGAGTCAGCATATAATGGCAAAGCTTCAAAGGAACAATACGAAATAAACTGGCTCACTGATTGCCACTACTTCTAGTAGGAAGAAGTATAGGCTGTGTTACAACTATATAGTGTGAATATGTTGAGAATATGACGAGACTTGTCTTGCCTGTGCCAGAATAGGAGCCTAGTAAGTACCAAAGCTAGATACACCCACAGCAAGTTAAATATTTCTACACAACTCTGTCATTTATCTTGTCAAGACAAATCAGGGAGAACTGTTGAAAATCTCTAATATCCCGTATCTTTTCAACAATCATACTATAAATGCAGCGGAAAGAAAATTTTAATGACAGATCTTTACACAATTTTTATCAGTAATCATGAAGAAAAAAAGACCAGTAATAGCTAATACGGCTAAATGATGTAAGACTCAGAAAATCATTGCATGCATGATGGTGGCTCCTTGAATCTTAGACTTTTATGTACAATCAGACGCATTTAAGCGTTAAGCGGTGATAACCTGTTTTAAAACATAGCCTTACCAAAAATCAGTTCGCTTTCAACAGAGCTCTAAAATTTAGCCTTGTAGATAAATTTTAAGTGCTCATAGCTGTTTGCATATAAAAATAATTATTATATCTGCATCGTATCAGCTAATGCAATTATTGCAATTATTGCATGAACTGTGGCTTTCCTTGACAAATTCTAAACTGTAAAAAAGACTGTTAATCTCTTAATATTACAACAATCAATAAGTGCACGAAAAGAGAAGTCATTGGTTAAATTACCAATTAGTAACAAAGGCTACAGGAAACTCACCAAGATCTGGGCAACAAAATATTTTTTCCGGTATTTTTTCCTCTACCATTCAATATGTTCAATTTCATAATCCACCTAGCTTTAAACAGACTACAGTAACGGCACGTGGAAGGAACAGAAAGTACTGGACTTAATGGCACGAATCTTCTTTTACTGCTGGACACATATTGAAACATAAGCTGCTACAACAAAAGTTTCTTCGTTTCTTTCCTAATATTTTCCTGGCCCTTGCAGGGCCCACGGTCTAATGCAAACAAGGCTAGACCACGGTTACACAAGCCTGAGGCAATCATGATCTCTAACCTAGACAACAAGGCTTGTCGGCGAAGTTTTGACGTCACAACAAGAAGACTGAGCTGAGGATAAAGTTGCTCGAGCTCGTGACGTATTAAATCGTGGCTGGCTTTAGCTGTTTAAGAAATTTCCTTACCATCTAAGATGCCCAACAAGTCAGAGGAAATTATGATGATGATGGACCTACTTTGGCTAAGGGTCTGCGTTTTAAGACGAGACGAAGGTCAGTCTCGAATCAAACAAGAAGTTTCGAGACGAGACGAAGGCCTGTCTCGAAACAAGCGAGAAGTTTCGAGACGAGAAGAACACCTGTCTCGATTCAAACAAGATGAGAAATTTCTCCAAGCCTTGAAAGAGAGTCAGGGTATGCAGCATGAAGAAACAGTTGCTGACAATTGCCAGTCATGAGCAGATTTTCGTAAGAAGCTAAAAATTGATCTGCCGTGGCATCACCATAATTATTTAGTTACATGCCTACTCTTGCCTGGCCATGAAAAGTCTGTTTCGGCGTGCTCTCTACAAACCACGAAAGTATCCACCATTTTTCTATGATGATATTCGCAGTAAAATTGTTGCTGAGGGATAACTTCACGTTGATCCATTTCAACGTCTTATTAAGCTTCATAAGATTGAATGTGACAAGCTTGTTAATTTTTCCTATTCTCTATCAACGAAAGCAATGAATTCATCTAGATTAGAGCGCCAAAAAGTGTCACATGTGACAAAGACTTTTATCCTTATGTGGCACAAGCCCTTGGATGTAAACAGGAAATGCTACATTTTCATGACTGCAGTGTCTTTATCCAAGTTATTACACGTTAGTGGCAAGTTGTTAATTTTACAACAATAGTTTACATAACAATAGTTGTGAGCGCCCTTGACATCCGGTAAACATTAAAGTTACAGGTTTCTTGTTCAATATTTGCAATGGTTGGGACGATGGTGCAGTCTAGAGTCAAGTGGATTCCTTATCAATGAAACATACACTGACTTGCTAAGCACCGCGATTAGATTTCTGAGAATCAGGCGAGTTTTGCTTTTGAGAAACTGAATGCCAGCTATGTGCTACTAGGTCAGTTCCAGACAGAAACTGCTGGTGGAAATATCATGTTTTTCTTTACCAAATTTATGAGCGTGATAAAAACCTACGATTGCTTTCCCCTTGGTGTTAAAAGCATCATGTCACTTGTTACAATTTCCAACTGCGAAACTGAATGGTCTGAGCTAGCGAAGTGTGCCGATTCCACCCCACTGGCTATTGAGGCAATCACATATGATGATCTAGCCATAGCTGGGCATCGTTACTTTGAAAAGTAACTTTCGTTAACCCTTGTCCGTTACTTTTCTAAGCCCGTTCCTTTCATATCCGTTTAAAGAAAAAGCGGAGATACGCCGTTACGAGCGTTAAAACATTAAGTCCGTATAGCATTTAGCAACTCCGTGACTCCGTAAAACTTTTGACTTTGTGGGCTTAGTGTAAACTCAAAAGTTAAATTTGTTGCACTAGCCGACGCGATGCGAGTATATTTTGATGATTTGGAGGCCAAAACACTATCCTTTTTTATCAAATAAGATGCACTGAAGCTTCTCAAGATATAGATCTTAATGTTAAAAAAGCCATAAAAAATCTTGTTAAAACTGGTATTTTAAATCAAGCATAAAGCTTCCTTTATATGAATTAATTTTACGTTTGCGTGTACCGAGCTTTTCACCTTTACAGTGTAACTGATCGGTAGTTAATTTTGAAAAAATCTAGAGTGCTAGGTCCGAGAGAAGGTTTACTAACCACTTAAGCGTTTAGGTTCAGCCAATATCGTAGGTTGAGTGGTTCCACATTGCTTGGAAGTGAGAAGAAGTTAAGATGAACAAGTAATTTGCAGATCCGCTCAGCATCCAAGGGAAAAATTAGATCCAAAAGACATTTGTAACGCCATATGACTGCAATGAGACAGCTTCTCATGATGGACAAGGAATGAGCCAGTTTTCTCCATATTTGTCACGTTGCGTCAGAATCTAGCGTTTCTTCCTGGTTATTCCGTTCGACAAGTTATCAGCTGTGACTGTGCGACTTGCAAACTAGAACTCCCAGCACCGCATAAATTCATGGAGGTTTATGACAACGGTACGATGACAAGTGCATGCAGTTATATACAAGAGCTAGATAGATATGGTTTAGTATGGTCATCTGAGTTACTGCTTGAAGCTTTTGTTAAACCTTCTCTTGTTTTTCATGCAATTGTCTCAAAGAGAAAATTTGAGAAGCTGTGTCTCTGTCAAAAGAAAAATCATAAAGAAGCCCTTGTGCACTTAGAGATTCAGTGCCTGGATAGCATTGGCATGTTACAAGAAAAATGTCCTGAATGTGATATTTCACGGGAAATTGATGTCAGAAAAGTACTCTCATCTTGCCACAATTCATTGCATAAAAATAATAAGAACTTAACTTAGAACAAAAAGAACTTAAGAGCATGACAGAAGGTGTAGTGAGCGCAAACTGAAAAAATTCAAGAAACTGCAATGGTAAGCGAGACATGGTGGCTATAAATTATATTATGAGAGTACCTTTACTGTAAGAGAAGAAGTAATAGAAATGATACAACTTGCTTAAACACGACTTTGATAATTGGAGACTGTAGACCGTTATTGTTTCAGCGTGGCGCTAGAATAACCTATTCATCGAGCAAAAAGTGTTGTATGTACTGACTAATAATCTACTACATTTTCATTTTTTAATAGCTGGGATCATGCAATCGTTGTTGTGGGTACCCACCGAATTTGATTCTTTTTTCGGTTAACCATTGCAGATGTTCGCATGCTCCTTCTTTGAGCAAAATATAGGAAAGGCAAGGACATTACTTGAATTCGCCTTACTCATGATTGCAGATGTGATGAGGACCCCAATACAGAAATAGAAGTAGAAAGAAATACAGATCACTGCTGGGTCGGCGGGAATTTTGATGCTAGTTGAACATTTTAATGCAAGAAGAAGGTTGAATGTCTCTACCTTCGTAAACGCCGTATGTGCGCTACAGCAAATTTCGAGTTGCCAGAGCTATGAGGCTACACAATTCGTCTCGCAGCTTTGATAGCGATAGCTTCTCCATCTGTCTTTTAAGACGATTTAAACTGAGCTGCTTATTCCAAGTCAATATTTGACTGGAGAGAAAAATAAGAAGAACGAAGCTCCTTTTTGAATAGCTTCTACAGCAAAACTGCTTGTCTGACACGAGCCACCGTTAAAAAAAGTCGGCCGCAGAGTTTGTCTCCGGCCTTCTTCGACGACCTCCTTCGACGCCTTCTAAACCAAAATTTAATCCTGTTTCATTAAGTTTGAGACACTTGTTTAATGGAATAGGAAAAGGCAAATGCTTTGTGGAACATTGCAAGCCTATCTCGACTGCCAGTATTCTTCCTGATAAGAATTATCGTATGGTCGCATCTCTGTTAAAATTATTTTTGCGCACGAGAACAAAGTTTTAAGGACAACAAAGCTCACGGCTGGTACCAGTTGTAAGTAAAAATAGTAAGCGCTTGGATACCTCACTTGTGAGCCCACTTCATGTTCTATTAACTGATACGCTTAGAAATGGTATGTGCTCCGTAATATGGTTAATCGTTCAACATCATATTGTTGCTCCTACAGACATGAAAGGCACCAAAACGCTCACAAATTTTTATCGGATGAACAATCGGACTTTGAAAAACTGGAATCTTCGCTTAGTCGGTTGATAAGTGTACCTCATCAAGTATACAAGGCGTTTTAGATCCACCCTTGGAAGTGGGTCCTCGATATATATGAGTTAGCTAATAAGGTGTGGTGAGGTGAGGATATAATCTTCAAACAAATGGTATAGCATAAATTGATGACTTAATCACGGACTTCAGTAGGTGATGGGCGCCTTTTTGCAGATGAGGTCTCCCTGTTTTCCATTCAAAATAGCACCCAGACCTCGTAAGACCTTACACACGATTTACAAGTTCTTGTCAATGGTCCTTCTTATTGGAACTGGTGGAGGAACTTAAGCATCTAAAAGATTTTAACTTGCCATATTAGCAAATAGCTTATACAGCATTATAGCAGTGATCACCAAAGCTATAGAAGGGTTTAGTTTACTGTGTTTTCTTCGAAATAAATGTTCCTAGATTTATCCATATTCATAAGTCGTTTATAAGACCCTAACTTGACTACGGAGATGCACTCTCGCTCTGTCCATATAAAACCGTGTCACTTACTAACTTGGAATTTAATCAATACCAAGCTGTAATAGTTACATGTGGCGCATAGAAAGGTACCTCAGCTGCCAAATATTACGAAGAATTAAAGGCCGAAAGACCCTGTTATACATGACTTAAGTTATTGTAAGAAATTATTTTTAAAATGGTACCTGTAGCCTTGCTAGCCTCGGTACCTTCTGGATGCACGAGAAGCAAACTCAGGAGACCATCCGATTACAGTAACTATGACTACCGTAACATAAAGTTTAAAGCCTCCTTCGTCCCAGCTGTAACTTCTGATTGGACGAACTTAGACAAGCCCCTTTTTGAATCTGACACCTACACAAGCTTCAAAAATGCAGTTATCCGTATAGTGCGTCCTTGAAGAAAACATACGTGCAATATTCATCATAGTCCTTTGGGTTTTAACATAACGCAAACTCGGGCTTCGTGCCTTAAGTACCTGCAAGGATCGGCATAACCTTGCAGATAGCTATTACCCCGATTGCTTAATTTTATACGAGATTATCGAGGGAGCGGCCCATTTTTTTTGCTCGAATGCACAGGTTATACCCTCAGCGCACCACCCTACTTGACACTGCTTCAAGCCCACTAGGGTTGTTTGCATCTTATGTTTGTGCCGATGAATTCTGCAAAATTCTGTTTTATGGTCATCGTGAGCGCGATAGTGATGGCAACAGAAACACTCTTCTTGCAGCCATCAAGTTCGTTGCGGTCGAAATAAGGCTTTCCTTAATATGGTTGAGTGCTAGTCTGCTGTTGGGTTAATTCTTTGCTTGGTTGTTACTAACCGCTACTTTGATTAACGCGTGTGTTCTGTGTGAAGTTGCAGTTTGTTAGTTTCTTTTTTTTTTTCAGCTCTCCACGTGGGGTTAGAATTATTGTTGTTTTGGTTATTTTTTAGGGTACGATGTATTGTACGATGTCATTGGTATTGTTGTGAAAGCTAAATTATTATACGCGGAAATAAAGGCAAACGACGTCGGAATGTTTATGACGAAAGTAATTAGCTAGGGGAAACTATGTACAATGATGCTAAGGTAAGAAACTACCGATAGTGCAAGACTGATTAATTATGTTTGTGTGGCAAATTACATAGGTTTGTGTAAAGTGGCTACTTGGAGATAAATTTCTTATTTCATGTAGTATAATGATAAGAAACTTGCAAACTTAGTATATACGAAACGTAGTTATTGTAGTAGTAGTTTTGTAACAATTGAAGATCACATTTTGTAAAAATGGTGATGCTTGTGGAGAAAAATCCGTGATGGTGTAGCGTCTTCAGAGTTGCTTCATTGCTCCATCTTGCCTCCCGAACTGCAAGACCAAGGTTTATTTTGACTTCGGATCTCCTTTGTTTTTAGGTATTAGGAGACGTTTTGTTAATGTTTTTTTCCGGTTCTTTGAGGCAGAGGCAATAAATAAACGCTCGGAAGTGTCGAGTGTTCGCGTTCCTTCGTAGTGATGAATTAACTTCTTCCTAATGCCGTCTCCTCGAACAACTTTATACCATCTTTTAGAGACAAATTTATGCAATCCTCTTTATACAATATTCACCGGTAAAGGGAGCTTCCGCGCACACTTTACGCTAAATAGTTGTTTATAAGTGCCTGGCAAGATCCTTCCTTGAAAGGCAGAGCAAAGCCTGGCAAGTGAGTTTCTTGCAATGAGATTCGTTAACAACGATGTTTGTTCGTGTTTTGTTTTTCTGGGATTGGGAAAAAATTCTCGATTTTCCGTCTTTAGCATTTATCAGAAATACTTTCATTTTTGATTTTCTTTAATAGCAGTGTATTTTCCATTTATCATTAAATGGCTTACGTGCGGTTTGTCCTAGCCAACTCATCAGAGACCTTACGTTGGAGTCTTAACTGGCCAAGCAACTGCTTGGAGTCACATTAAGAACTCAAAACCCCTGGAGACCTCGAGCGCACAGTCGCACAAAAACATGATATCTGAAGCTTAGCAAACGCGTGTGATCATCGCAAATCAGCAGCCTTGCTTTTATCCTTGCGTAGTTTAAATGAATGAAGAAAATGTGGAATTCATGTGGAGCCATGTACTAAGAGCCCTTTGAGCTACGCATGCTGTAAGCGGATAATACATGGCATAGTGTAACTGGTTAATGCTGCTGGTAGGACAAGCAAGGCTGGCATTGCTCAACTTGTTGCTGTTTCATGATCACTGAATTTCGTAATCTCCTGTAAATATGAGAGGGCTTTTGAAGCTACCTGGAATTTGAAACTTATACGTGATTATTCAAACTGATGCGATTACTCAATGCCATGATGCCTTCTTGGCAAAGGCTTTTCATGATTATTTACATTTATAAATTTGCAAAGCAACTTCATGAACGATATAAAATAAGAAGTCCAAGAGTGTTCGCTTTCGAAAACATGTCAAAAGCTTAAATTATTGACTTGATACCCCTAGGCAATCCATATGAAACTGCTTAATTTGAATTCAAAGGATGTGACGCAACAGTATCGGATTCAAATGATCTGAGTGAAATGATTCAAGTTCACAGTGGTGAGCTGACAATCGGCGAAATTGCACCAAGCCACGCACAGCAATGATTTAGCAATCATTTTGTCTTGTTTTGCTTGCCTGGTTTACGCTGAGTTCCAACGAGTCAACAAGCCAAGCCAACTAGCCCCCTATCCTGGCAATAGGTCCAAATTCCTGGCCAAATTGACGCTTAATTAAAAATCTTGGACCGAATTACGAGTTCAAGGAAAATGTAAGGGACCCTCATACGTTATAAGTGGAGATATTACACGCGCTTACACCTGCCTCGCCAGCTCTATATTCCAGATAACAGTAACGAACGTAGAAAGAATTGAAAGAGAGAAGATAAGCTTAAGGCAGACCACGCACTGAACATATCGAAGACGTGGGACGTCATCATCTTATCTATGTTATGAAACGGCACAGAATACGCTAGCAGAGTGACATAAAGACATCTTTTTGCTTGAAAGTTTATAATACCACAAATCGGGTGGCCAGGGTAAGAAAATATAAAGAGACTATAAACGAACACTCAAAAACTAAATTACCATATCATTGAGACGCATAAAAAGTCGACGTCAAAATATTATATTACTTCATTGTCATTCAGTGTAAAAAGACAAGTCCATGCGACGATATTAGCGTATAATCACACTGCAAAACGGATCCGCGAAAAGCAGCGCAAAAGAAACAAAGAAAATCATTCATCAAACGTAACACTGATTTCTGTGCACAGGTTATAAATAACGAATCTAACTCATATAAAACCCAAGTAAGTCATGATAAATTTAAGTTACTCTTTCCATACTGCTTGATTAAATAAGCTTCGTTGTCGATGAACAGATCCGCTCACGCTGAACTTCACAAGAACGCAGACTCTGCAACAAACGAGAAAGTGTGAGCACTCCAGGTAAAATATGTGAGTTAATTTATATGATGTATTATATACCTATCAATTATAGCTCATTACAAATGCAAATGTACCTGAACCAACATGCAAATTACACATAAACACACATATATGTATATATGTATATATATATATATATATATTTGTATATATATATACACACATACACATATGTATATATATATATATATTTGTTTGCTTCTGGACTTGTTAGTTAGCCAGTCATTGTATATATATATATAAATATATATATATATATATATATA
>QQSS02184560.1:0-13848 GCA_003687565.2 Craspedacusta sowerbii | reverse complement strand
GGTTGAAGTATTGTATTTCCAGTGTCGCTTCGTCTACACCAATATTCACTTTCAAAATGGCAAGGCCACTCCAAGCGTGATATAACGTGAATTTAACTGGCATGCGCGGCTTGTCAGAAAGTTTCATTCCTGTGTATGATTTTTAGATTTAAATAAAGAAAATGCTACCCCACCTACAAGATGACCGGCGTTACTCCATACCCTAGTGCAGCCCGTATTTACAAGAATAGTTGGTTAAAAATACCCAGTCATAGAGTAATTACTTTCTTGACACTTTTGCTTAATGTCGAGCACTAAGGATTTTTTTGCCTATCATCGTTTAAGCCAGTGAACCCCGAGCTTATGCTATATGAAGCTAAATGCATGTTTTGTAGACATGTTACCACGTTCGCACATCTGTAATATAGAGGCTTTCCTTGGACAAAAGTTTTTCATGAGCTTTTTAAGCGCTGCACCATTTCTTAATTTATTTGATTGCCTGCATGTTTTGTATATGTTATACATATGCTGCGCGAGAGGCCAAAATGTTGGGACACCCGTGGGTCTCGCAATATTTGGGGAACGTCATTTGATAAGTTGACAACAAATCCCTTTTCATGAACCTCAAAACTGGCTTTAGATAATGATCCCGTTTAAATGCCAGAAAAAGTTTCTTATAAAAGACTTTCTAACTCGCCCTGGTCCTGAAGAAATCTAGATTTGATAAACATCTGCGTGGATCACTAGGTCAGTTTTCTTCCACGTGATGTGGTTTATACGAGCTCTGTTGTTGAGTTGTGAACTGCAAAGCTTCATTAAAACGGAGCAGCAAAGTCTTCAATGCAAAGGCAAAAATTTGATATGTTGAAAAATCTCGCTAAAGGAGAAGTGGAGAGACTCTAGCATAGTCTAATAATGTTGGAAAGTCAATATTTCCTTATTAAATAAAAAACAAGAAACAATGAATATAACTCATAAATAAATAAACAGTCGAGAAACAATGAAAAATTTTACGTCAAAACTAGACTGATGGAAGTAAACGATGTCGCTCTTGATCGTGCAGTCAACTTATCGTTTTCGCAAAGAACGAGCCAAGGGGTCCCGGCATCGGGCTCTCTGTTTCGCGAAAAGGCTTTAAAACTTACCGAGAAACTAGAGTGTTCGACTGATTTCAATGCTAGCGCTGGTTGGCTAAAGAACTTTAAATCGCCAATTGGATACGGGAACTGCGCATTAATAGCGAATCACTGCCTGTTGATAAGAATTCTGCCAACAAGTTTAAAGGAAACATGTTGGCAGCATGTTAAGGATGGTTACTACAGAGGCGACGTTTAAAATTTAGACTTAAGGAAGTCTTTGGCTTCAAAACCGGAGTCCGCAGCACCAATTTTCATTTAAAAACGTTCTGCAGCCATGATTTGTGGGAACGCTAGTGGAACTGATACTATTTATTGCATGTGGTTGGCAAAACTAAACAGTCTCGCTAATTCATAGATAAAAGTTTTACAAGAGTGTGTGCATGAACTCTGAACTTTGTTTTTGAATGGTACTCGAAAGACTTCTTTCCCAACGTCAAGAAACTTCATGATCGTGAAGGGAAAGCAGGCAAAGTCTTAATGATTCTCGATAATGCTCCCTGTCACCCACCTCTCAAGATTCTCCATGCAATGGATGACAATGCAACGTGGTGTATCTTCAACCACACGTCACTGCGCTGGTGCAACTTATGTAGCAAGGCGTCATTAAAAAGTTCAAGCGAAGGAACCCAGTTTCCTGGAGATAAATTTTGGTAAAATAAAAGAAGAAACTGTTTCCACTTTTGCTAAAAGGCCCGATTATATAAGACATATATATATATATATATATATATATATATATATTCGATATAAAATTTGTTACAGATTAGCCTAAACGTGCAACTCGCTCAAAAGCCATAACCTGAAAATACATGTAATGGGGTAGGCGGTGGTCCGATGCAGAAGGCGAAAAGGCCTCGCATGACGACCAAATGGAGGAGAGCACCGAAAGAATGCGATGAAAATGATGTAGGGACCTGGATGGCATGCATTGCAGAAGACAGTCGATTCCAAATGATAAACTATGCCGATGCAACTTTTGTGCAAGAAGAAGCCGACCCTGTCGACGATGAAGTGGATGAAGACGAGGACAACAACAACAACAACAACAACAACGAAAGTAGCATGGATCCATCAAATGCTGAAGCGCTTGGTGAGTTAGAGACAGCTCTGGAGTGGTACGAACAACAGTCAGGGGGCTGCTGCACAATCGCAGACTCACAAGAATCACAGACCTTGCAGTGAACGTAAGGAAGATGTGCGATCGTACAGTCGCATGTTTCCAGTATTTGATGATCCTCAATGTTCGTGAAGTGTCCGGTTTCATGTACTGCATGGATCGCATTAGGTTGTTGGCTATCCGAGCAATCGCGTATACGAATGCGGTTCGGTCAAGATTCATTCGGATAAGCGATGCTGTCCTTTTTAAGGATTTAGCAACAGATTCATTGATTGGTAAAGAGATCAGAAAGTTCTTTGCTAGGGCTAGACCTTCAAGTCTTGAATTTATGATTATGAATGGAATCAAAATGACTTTTATCGATATTTTCATAAAGTTGCATCCATTTCGTCATTTGATGTTTCAAGTAGTCGACTATTTGAATGAGACGTCGAAACAAACTCATCACTATACATAATTGGCACTGAGGCTTAGATGACCATGTTTACTTTCTTCTCAAATACTTTAGGCGTTCCACCTTCAGAGTCATTTTCTACCCTTTTATCTCTATGCCTTGGCTATAAATACGTCCATTCGCATCTTTTGAATTCCCGGTCACTGGGTATGCCCCGCTTACTCTTCCTCAGCTGATGCCTTCACGGGGAACACGGAAGCGTATTTTTTTTTCTTAATAGTTTTGTGAACTGCCACTAACAAGTTCCAGGAAAACATTGTTTTTAGAAGCATCGGGACAACGCATTTTTTTTTGCGGGGCGAATATACCCTGGCGGTTGATAGTGAATATTTAAATCTGTTCCTTCCCAGAAGGAAGACACGCGATGAGCTTGGGCAGGATGCATCATCGACACTTCGTCGAAAATAACGGTCTCATTGAAATTTGCCCTCTCAGCCGTGTGGCGAAATTCCCAGAAGTCTCGTTTCAAACAAGCACGGATTACCGACAGCTTAGACAAATCCCTTTACATCGCCTCCACGCAAAGCACTCCAGAAAATGGAAAGCTCCTGTTGCACACTTCCTTATATCTAGTGCTGGACAAGAAACCAGAAATGCATCCGTCCTGGATTGTCCAATGTTCATATGAACACAAGCCCACGTAATAACTTACCGTCCTACTATCGCTTAATTTTCACCTCACCATCGCCATAGACTCCGTTGCCAAACGCACCAAATTTGGATTTCCGAGAAAAAGATGAAAATTTGCGTACTAGAATACAAGCCAAACGTAGCGACAGGGTCTCGTTCCTCTAAATGTTCAGCTAAATGCTGACGGAAATGAAATAGAACTTCATCACTAAAGCGAAACGAGCGTAGTAGGGGAAAGGATTACCCTGTTTCTAGAGAGAAGGATGAACCTGTATTCCCAAGAATTCCACAATAAAGGACCCACTGCCAACTAACGCCAACGTTTTGTATCCCAATGAATCCACATCTCTGGTGTACGAGATAAAACAGTCGCAAAGTATTGCAGTGGAGCTACATTTCCTGCGTGGTTACGATAGACGCAATTCCCCAGGAGGTTTTTGGCCGCTCCAAAGTTTTTTCAAACAGAAACTTGATACCTAGGGACGCACCTTGTCAATATTATAAAAAACGCGGTGAAGAAATTTGTTCATCGCCCGCATTGGACTAGAATCGATTCGCACTGAGTAACAATTTGCAAAACAAATTACAGTAGCAAGTGCAAAAATAATATCGATAACAAGAAGTTATATTTTTTGAGGGGCACGCCTCCAAGAAAGCCCTTACGTATATCATTACGTATACAGAAGCCGAATTTTCTCAATGCGTTCGAGCGAGCCATTACATATACACGAAGGTATCACCATGCTAAATTACGACACAGTCAATTTTAAATAAGCAGCCAATAATAAATAGTTTCTTTCCCCACTTTTGAATAAAAAAATTCCGGACTATCATAAACTTAGAACCCATAATTCAACTCAATCCCCACAAGAAACAAAAGCACGGTTTGACGAATTGCTTTTCTTGTACGGGTGAACGACTTTTTGCGCTATTATGAGCTATTGTATCTACACCGCAAGCTTATCGCAAGCCAGGCTTTCGTGGAAGCCTACACCATGGGCTATGGTTCACCGACGATGCCGTCACGAACGACGTGCCCGCCATGGAAGACCTCGAAGGGCATCCTCGTCAGCCAAAGATCGGATTCGGATGGAGCATCTAGAGAATGCGGGATCGCGTCCTGCGCAAAAAAAAACAAAAAACGCAAGACAAATAAAGAATACTATCCAACAAAGAACAACGCATCGACCACACCGTCTCAAGCTGAACAGGAAATTGAGGCTATAAGCTGTTTATGCCGGGCAAGCAGAACATGCGACGTCTGGGTGCGGCTAACCTGATGGGCGATTCTTCTTAAGAAGACCGGAAACCCTCGGCTGTTGGGACGGTCTACGAGAAAGTCTCCTGTGGGATGGATTGCTCCATGATTGGACAAGAAAGTTCCAGATCGCTCAACGTGCAGCATGACTCAAGAACGAATGATCTTTTTACGCACATATTAATTAAATCAAGTGTTCTTTTGATTAGTTTAATGGACGCGCGAGTACACTTTGAAGTTGGTTGATTATGGCAAGGTTCTATATAAATGGCGATGAAAGAATAAGAGACAATGTAGAAGTAGCGCAAAGAAAATATAGTCTAAGAGCAATTCCAGTTTTCTTTCTAGCGTCCGCGAACCGAAGAATCCTACACCCTGGGAACAGGCGCAAGTGCGACAGCTTATCCACAATCGTCGTAGCAACGACTAGCCGCGATTCAACCTACCTCGCTTCAACAAAACCTACCTCGCTTCTAGCTCTTTCCGGTTCAGCGGCAAGAGTTTTGGGTTCAATTTGACCCACATCAGAAAGGGAAAGGATTGAAGTATTCGATGATAAACGCCGTAGTACAGAGATTATGTGCTGCTTCTCTAAGCTAACACGACGTAAATTCTCTTTGACTGCTTTATTCTAAATAAAAATGACGAAGAAATCGTTCATTCATGCTCTAGACACGTCGGGTAACACAACCTCGCTATCCAAAGAATATGACTGCAACAATCAAGCTTACTAGCAAACAAAAACGCACTTACGATAATAACAGTGAAGAAAGAACACTAAGGAAAAATTACTACCTCAGAGCAGAGATCGTCAATAACAGCAAACGACTTTTGGAGCTCGAATTTTAGCTGTCTCACATCTGTAACGAGCTTTTGCTTTTCTTGCTGTTCGAGTTCAAAGTCTTCTTTACATACCACCAGCTTAAATATCACAAAACATGTGATATATGAGATCAAAACCTTAACATTCTTGGACTGGTCGGCATTCCTATCCACAACTATTCATCCTTATTTCTAGGTATTGAAAGAACAATCCAAGCTAAACAAAAATCGCAAATCAAAGGAAAACAACCCCACACTTACCTGGTACTTTAATGCTTCAATATCGTCTGCAGAAGGCACAGATGTGTCTCTAGCCATATATTGGTCTAAAAATTGTGCAGAAGCAGTAATTGAGTCACACAATGGTCTACAACCATCATGAAACCCAGCCAATTTTCTGACCATTCCAATTTTGTCTGACTCAGCAATATGCAATTGATTTTCAAGCTTATATAACAGAGCGGTAAGCTTGTTGTGGTCTTCCAGCAAAGTGTTGTAATCCTTCTGCCAAAGATGGTTGATTCTCATCACCTAATTTAAAGAAATATATAAAATTTGTACCAAAAACTGTACTTAAGGTGATAGCTGGCACACTTGCTTGCAATATATACTCTCAATATCAATGCAACCATCAAAGTCTTGTTACTTGGTGCATGTTTAATACTTTCATGATCCCAATGAAATCATGAGGCAAGCTAGATGACAAATTCCTAAAGCCTTACCTCACTCAGTTTCCCAAACGTACCACACCTACACTCATCCTTTTTAGAAATAGATTTAAGATCAGATAAGCATCTGCCTGATACAGTTTGTTCTTCCCATTTTGTCAAGCCAGTACCACCTTTCTCGTCACATAGGCTAGTGGCATCCGAATCCTGCTAATTTAAAAAAAAAATGAAAAAAATATATATACATATATATGAGCACAAATCCAAATACTTTAGCCATAAAATTGTTCCATCTGCCTCAGACAGCAATCGCATCCATGAACAAAGTGATTCTTGAAATATGCTTTAAAGAAGTAACAATCTCCAATTAAAGGAAGCTGTTGCTTTCAAGTATAAAAAATTTCAAACAGAAGGGAAAAACTGTTGATAACAAACGCCAATCAAATGTGTGCAATAAAAATCTGAATGAGCAGGAATAAATTTTTAGAAGAAACACACCAATCAAGTGTGTTTAGCCAAATCCAGGATTTTCTGAATTTTCTGATTACATGAAGGCCATGTAGGTGTTGTGAAAAAATTGTACGGACACTTAAGTCTTAAGATAAATTGCTTATCCCACTGACTAGAGTCTGCTTGATATAAAAACGGAGTATAGGCCTATCACAAGCCTTATTTGTTCACTCAGGAGACCAGGCATTGAAAAAGAGCCAGACTTAGTTCACTATTTTAAACTCTTATTGTATACATTGTACACATTCTATACGTGTTCCATCTACAATAGAGACGATTAAGGGACTGCTTACATGCTTAGAGTCGCTGCTAATTCGGCACACCAGCTCCTTAATTGTCTGCGTTGTCGAATCGATGTATTTGGTAGTATGAAACCTTTCCAGAATATCTAATCTACGTCTCAACTCAATAACCTCATTCTGTGCCCTCTCTAGCTGAAGCTCAGCTGTAAAAGCCTCCTGCGAACGTAACAACAGATGCCGTTTGTCATCCAGTAGCTCCATATTTGCTTTTCTCGAGTCCTTAAGCTTTAGCAGCAGATCCTCTTTACTGAGTTCACCTAAGCTGCAAGAACTTTTCCGAACTTTACCAACATTGCTTATCTCAGTCATATTAACTCTATACAATTTAGGTTATAAAATCTCGCAGCTTAACATTATTTCCAACTTCGCCACGTTCAGCCGCCATTTCGTTTTTATGCGTGATTAATTGATGATGGAGGATGGGCTGAAGCCGCGCGTTTCGAGGCACTTCCTATCGAGCCAATCACTGCATGCCTTCCGAGAAGCGGAATATTCCGAAACTTCACAAGGGCAGGCCCAACGACGACTTTCGTGTGCCGACAAATATAATTCGGTCTCTGTCCATTAGTAACTGAGTGGGAGGTTGTTGGAAAGGGAAATTACAAGTGATAAGCTGAAGAAATACAGTTATACGGAAGCAAAACTCTTTTGCTGGTTAAACTTTAACACCAACATGCGGTTTAGCCAAAAGTACGTTTCGTCTCGGCCAAGGGGATCATCAGAAAACTCAGGTTTTGGGCAAGGAATCGGCTCGAAACCTCGGGAACCTCAAGTGCACAACCGTGGCAGCCTGGTCCCAGATTACTTAGAAGACTCCAAGCTGCTCTGTACACGGGAAAATTCCTTGTCGAATATCTATTTGATTAACGTAAGTGGCTATTATGTTTTCAGATCTAAATAAAATGCCGCCGTCAACTTTTGCAACGCATCTTTTCGACTCTCCGACCCGTAGCAGGACTCAAGATATGGCTTTGCTCATGAAACATCAAGTCCGGACTATCCGTCGTTCATATTGGCGAGATCTACTACGATAAATGGGCACAAAATGCTTGGGAAATATTCTGCTTAAGCCGAGGGTATAAATCTACCGTTTACTCCTCAGTAAGCGGTTCAGGCGATTCGTAATCTCGTGGTAGTTATGCTTACAAGATGGAGACCGGACTCAGTTGTTATTGGTGGCGAAGCTTGATCTTGCATTTTAATTAATTAGTTTTTTTTTTTTTGCTAACTGAGGGACAAACCCTAACCCTAACTATTAAAGTAATCCCTTACCCTAACACGCTTGAGCAATCCTCAAGTAATTGAAATTTTTTATGTAACGAAAAAAAAATTATTCGAAGGCAATGAACCAAAGTACTCCAGCGTGCAGCCGCATCCATGTTGACCGCCAAAATAACCTTACAACATTGTCTGTGTGTGTGTGTGTGGGCTATGTGGTGAGTCTTCTCTTGCATTGTTGCATAACTGCTTACGTTGCATAACTTTGCATAACGTTGCGAACGCCTATGTGGCTGTTCGAGCAGCATTGGTACGATTTTTTTATGCTCAAGCAGTAATGCTAGGTTGTTAAGTGCTGCTGATAGTTAGCCAGAACGTAACCAAGTAAATGGAAAGTGCTAGCAGACCGCGGTATATTCCAGTATGCAGTACTAGTTCAAGTTAGACGGCCGCACTTTTTTTATTAAGTAAGTGTTAAGACACAATTTTATTCTGTGCGATATCGGCCACTGATTAGTACGCAATACGCATGATTAAATATGCGGATGGAATCTCTATTCTTTGGTAACGCCACACATTTTACTTGAGCTTCTGATAACGTTTTGGAAACTGAGAACTTAGATTTCAAGACCCTTAGATTGACTGAGACACACAGAGAGAGAGAGAGAGAGAGAGAGAGAGAGAGAGAGAGAAAGAGAGAGAGTGAGGGAGTATGTGTGCGAGAGAGAGATATAAGAGAGAGGGAACCCTCGTATTCATGACCAGGCGCCATTTTCAAAAATGCTTGACAAGACAATTTCATCCGACTTTCCACAGGGCGGCCCAAATCCCCGCCGAAACTTTTGTGCGCTTGCATAAGCACATGTTGCCATGGCAGGCTTTCTGGCTGTAAGGACGCAGTGGTCTCAAGATCCGGAATACAAAGGCTAATCAAAACTAGGATAGACGCGACATCAGAAAGCGTTGAATGGACATGTGTGGGATGGGAGAGGTGTGTTTCCGTACGTGCGTGGAACGAAAAGTAGTGTGACTATCAGCCGCATAGACTTGGCGCATAGTGAACAAATGCATTCTCGTTCTCGCGGCGACTGGGATGCACCTGCAGGCAAGCGAGCGCAGCATGTCCAGCAAAAACAATGAAGTCAATTTTGACGCTGATCTAGGTAAAGCGAGAACAAGCGAAAGATAATACAGCATTAAGTGTAGAATCCGCGTGTAAACTGAAGTGTCCTCCGAAGCCATGCGCGTACGATTAAACATACGATATAATAAAAAATTTAATAAAACTCGAGCTAGGTTACTGAGCGCTTGCGTAATAGCAAAATACCAACGTGTATGATAGGAAAAATCACTCAAATCATGAAGTCGGAAGAACGAATTTGTAACCGAAGTAAAAAAGTTAAGGAAATTGGTTATGCTCACTAGTCGTACTATCCTTAACGTAAAGCAAGCAAAAACATCCAGAAATAAGGAAAAGCCACAGTCTTTGTAATTACAGCTGTATTATCACCAAAATCATCGTCAAATCAACATCATCATCATCAGCATCATCATCATCATCATCATCATCATCATCATCGTCATCGTCATCATCATCATCATCATCATCATCATCATCGTCGTCGTCATCATCATCATCATCATCATCATCATCATCATCATCATATCATCATCATCATCATCATCATCATCGCCATCATCATCGTCATCGTCATCATCATCATCATCATCATCATCATCATCATCATCATCATCATCATCGTCGTCGTCATCATCATCGTCATCATCATCATCATATCATCATCATCATCATCATCATCATCGCCATCATCATCGTCATCGTCATCGTCATCATCATCATCATCATCGTCATCATCATCATCATTGTCATTATCATCATCATCATCATCATCATCATCATCATCATCATCATCATCACATCGCGGGCTTGTTGTAAACAGCTCAGCTTTTATTTCACATATACGCACACTCCAATCTGTTCATAAATTGATCGGTTTGTCTTGCCACAAGTTGTTGAGGCAAGTTATTCCAGTTCTTAATGACAAGCCGTGAAAATAATTGTCTTCAACTTGATAAAACTCATGAAGACCTTGCCAGTTTGACCACGCAAGTTCATATATGAAGATCGTTCAGCAGAAGATTTCTTCAAATGATGTTTTCAAGATGCTTGAGGGATTTGAAAACATGAATGAGATCTCCTCTTGCCCTCCTTCTTGCGAGAGATTATAAATCATAAAATAAAAGTTTTTCAACCTGTTCGCATAACCTGAACTACGGAATTATATTCTATTTCGTTAGCTCGTCATTGTACTTCGTACAGCTTATCTTATCGATGTCCCTTTGGTAGTACGGAGCCGAGACATCAATAACAAATTCTAGATGCGGTCCCGGATATATGCAATACAGGTTTAAAAATTCATCTCGTATATGTATTGTTAGACCATGTCAGTGCTTTACTTCATCTGTTTTTGTGGTATCACATTCATTGTACAAGCAATATCATCCATCAAACCTATGGACCAGTGCTAACACTTCATGGTTTTGAACATTAGAGGTCATTTCTCAGAACAATTCTCTAGAATTTAAAATTGTATGACATCCAAATCACTGCTGTCATTTCATGCAATGTATAAGCATTGTCAGCAGACGGCTTGGCTAAAGTTTTAAGCCATTTAATTTTATTAAATTATGGATAAAAGCAAACTTTATTAATAAATGTAAGAAAAGCAGAGAGAAGGGCGAAGGCGAAGAGAACTCTCTATACTGACTAGTAATTTGATTTATGATATTTTATATTTATTTTATTCATATTTATATGCCCACCATAATTTTTGAGAATGGACAAGACTTGAGTTCTTTAGTTATTAGCTTTTGTAAATTCCGTCTTCAATTATTTTCCAGGGCAAACGTTAGGACCTTCCATTGCAATTACTATCGTTAAGAAATATCAATAGGCAGTATTATATGTATACATATATATACATATATATATACATATATATATATATACTTATATATATATATACATACATATTATATATATATATATATATATATATGCATATATACACATACGCAGTCATCACGGAGTATATCTGGAGCATAAGAGTATTTTGGAGTAAGCGTTAAGATATCATCTTCGTGGTGCTATTGCACCACGCCAGGTTTTTCCTGATAGTACGCTGTCCATTTAGCTCATCCAGATGTAGCTTTATTTAACTTTATCTTAACTTCGTTACAAAACGGGAAAACTTGTAAATAGAGAAGAAAAACGAACAGAATACAATCGGTACAGGAGGTCTGCTTATAGCTTACAACAAATACTGCTCTACCCACAACATATCGCACACTTTTGTCTATGAAAGAAGCACATGAAATCTTCAGAAAAGTAATTAGGACCCTTGAGCTCTGATTCGTTTTTCAATAAGCGCTCCTTCCCATAGTGCGTCTTAAGCTTTATTTTGCTTATTACATTTATTAAGAGGAACTTGTGTTGGAAGGCCACAAGCACCCTCCAAACTATCAACGTACTGAAATATTTGGAAGCCAAGAAGGCAGCTTACAAGATCAATCGTAGTCTTCCTCGCCAATGACAGACAATCATAATTCAAGATTTTTCTTTCTCTTTGCTTTTGAAGTTTATGCAAGACGAATGCTACACTTCAGCACTTCAGCCTCCCATCAGGCTACTGAAAAACACGGTGACGAAGTGAATAAGTAGCAGTAACAGGAGCAAAAGTAGGGTGAGCGAGAAGACCTTGTTTCACGAAAACGACAAGCATTTATTCCCGCCATACAGGCGGTCGGTACTACCAAACGGAAAACATCACTTCGGCATAAATACCTGTGCGAAAAATTGCAAGCTTACGAAACTGAAGAAAAAAACTGACAGTTCATCGAGCATAAATATAATCTGATTCTAGCTACCTGCGACTACTACGATAACTCTAACGGGATTAAACGCGCAGATGGGAGCTTTTCTTACCCAACAGCCCTGAAGGTTTTTGACAGCACTAGTTTCCTTATGCCCAATGCACAGACTAAGTCTTCAAATTGAAAACCCAACGCCAACCAAATCGATGACAACATTTGAAACAATGACACAAAACTTAAGCCCCCCCACTCCCCCCCCAAAAAAAACAGAAAAAATTATTTTGGTCTTCCTTTTGAACAGGGTCACAGCGATATTAAGATCACAGTAAGGAGAAGTTCTAGCCTTGTAAGACTTGCCTTGGGGATTCTTTTTAAAAGCGCATTTCTAACTGGTCACATGCTCGCAGGGCAAACGGTTCTTTCGACACCTAAACTGTAGCTAGCAACAACTGCAATTATTACAAATCCATTCAAATGCAAAATCTTCGATAAAAAGCTGCACAAAAACCATAAAGATTTGACATAACAAAGATTCGAAATACTACTGAAACTCGCAGATGACGTAAAAACAAAAGAATGCGTACGAGAGAACTCGATCCGCTATGACCCAGCTTTGAAAGCAATACGTTGTGAGGTTTATGGAGGTTGCACGCACGGATTTTTCCGAAACAGACGCTACTCGCTAGCCCTTTTTCGCGTCCTCAAGAAACCGTGGTTTATAAAAATGACTGATCAACGCTAATGATTGCTCACGTCCTAAGCACTCCAGTTTAAGACTTAAATAAGAGATGACTGCTATGTAACCCATCAAACCTAAACGATTCAGGACAACGCCGTTTTCTTGAACTAGCGCGGTAAAAGTAAGCCGAAGTAGGCCATTCCCTAAGGCCGCTATTGTCCAATGAACGTTTGCTTCGAAAAGACTCGAGTGTGCAACCTCACATGGCCTGGAGCATGGCTTCACGCCAAGTAGCGTTGATAAATCCTCAGCACTACTTGCATGCGTCAAACCAGGAAAAAAAGTGCGCGCAAAGGGAAAATTTATTTTACATGTGGCCATCCAGATCTCGCAAGACAACCAAGCACTAGAATCAAGAATGAAGAACTTCAGATACGAGCGCCGGTGAGCTAGGCATTGAGCCCATTTTCGAAATAGAAGTTAACCGCCCGACCCACATCCCCATCGGCTGCCAGAGAGAGACGAACCAATTCATCGACGGGCACATCGCCGCCCAGAATACTCCGAAGAGATTCCACGCAATCGCCGAAAGCAGGCGCGCCTGGACTCGATGGCGGCGACGACGACGACGAAAGAGAACGTCGCCGTTCGTCATCATCAGGGGAATCGCTGTCGTCCGAATGTGTATCGTCAAAGTAGGCGTCACCATCACCCTGCAATATAATCAACATAGAATCTCCGGCAAAAGTTACTAAACCAAGAAAATGCCGAAAAACGTTCTGCCCGACACGCATGAATTCCTCTGGAGGGGGAGCTAATTGACTGCAAAGAAGGTAGCGAGACCACAAAACAGAACCCACAGTGATGCAAAGCTCAAAAAACGTACCCGGTTTCGCCTTGTTATGTTCAGAGCTTCCATCTCGGAAGCGTAACGAGATCGGAATGCATCTCTCTGAGGGCGAAAGCTAAAATGAAACGGACGAAACTACTATTTTATTGGTCCACCGTTCCGCATTTACGGCTGCCAAATGACACGCAGGGTCAGTGAAAGTAATTAAATGATTCAGACCATGTCGGTCGCAACATGCACGTGAGCGCGTTCGCATTAGATATCAAAGTTGCTCCTCTTAAGCCCTCCGACAGCCAAATAATCAAGCTGTGAGATAACCGACCGACCG
>QQSS02184549.1:0-13849 GCA_003687565.2 Craspedacusta sowerbii | reverse complement strand
ATCTAGTCTAAATTTACGGCTGGCGAAAATGATGTGGATCATGATCGGGCAACTGGACGTGTGTGGAATGCCATACACCTATCGTCCTCTTTACCAGGAACTGCGAGATGTAGAGGAGTCAGCAACTCCGTCCATATAGCGTACCAAATGCGAAGTCACTCAACAGCAATGACGGAGCTTAACTTTGGAAAATGAAGTGTGGCCACACACGTGTAAGTGCTCGAGAAAAACAACGATGCAATAAAGAAGTGCGTGCTATCATAAGAAAAAACTAAATAAAGCTGCTCAAGCAAGATAGAGATTAGTTTTGATGTATATTTGGCAAAGTTGAGATGTTCGGGAAAGATGATCTTTAATGTAACGTGGTGGCCCAGCTACATAAAGTCTGCGTTTAAGCTGCGGGATTTGCTGCTAATCGCGAAGAAAATTTGAATCGCGCGAAGACTCCCGAACGTTAAAACAGGAGTCCGTTAAATCCTACTTAGATTATCAACGGTACGGAAATTTTGAGTGAATCGGACGAATGTGAACGAATTAATGAAGCCTGAAGATTTATGACTGTAAGGAATAGCCATACAGACCACATGCCTATGTATAGACTAGAGTGTGCGCGGCGTTTAAATGTGGGCTTAATCGCCGTGTACACTTGTCACACCTGTTTACCTCCTGTCTCAACAGGTGTTTTCGTCTGCGCTTTTTTGCTACTTCGTCCCTAGTGGGAGACTAGTTATCATGTAGCTAGTGAATCACAGGGAGACCGCCAGCATTTCATGCTACTTCTTGCCAACTGGTAGACTAGTTACCATGCAGCTAGTAGCCACTAGCAGTTCCATAGGCTTCGCGTGGCTTATATTTCCTTGCGATCTATTTCGCGCTCGAGTTAATGCCGAAGCTGTGTGTCCGTGATTGTGCGTGGGTAGGTATGTAATTGTGTGTGTGTGTGTGTGTGTGTGTGTGTGTGTGTGTTTGTTTGTATGCGAAAGCGTGCAATTTTTGTTTATGGATCGAGGCCGTTATGTGGAGTTTTCCAGTACCTGTCTTTCAAACGCAGAAAATCCAATTGTCGATCCCATTGTGCGAATCGTAGCTATTAGAAAGTCACCCTTCGGAAGCCGATAGTATGCTTCTCGCTCCTCGTAAGGAGTGAGTAGCTACGACGATTTACTCAAGGCTTTATCTTCATCCATGCCCCATTTCTTCACCTCTCGAACATATCAAACGCATTCGCCTGTTTAAGTTATCGAAGAGCGTGTAGTGAACGAAGCGGAAGACGAAAAGAAATATAAAAAAAATGAAAACTGTGGAGGGTTTTCTGCCTTTCCGTGATTGTAATTTATCTGTCTCTCATTGCGGACGATGATTCTTCGTTTAAGACTAGATCGTGTAGTTCTAGCTGCAAGGATTCGGAGAGACATAGATCGAGAATGCTCTTGCATAATCGGAAACCATGATTACATCGCTGTCATATTTCGGTATGTAAGTTTGGCTTTTGATTTTCTCTTGCGCAAGATGTCGAGCATCATTCGACTTAAACGAAAACTAGCTAACTTTACTAGCCAACGAAAACCTTATATCATAATGGTCGTATACAGTAAAAGATCGCCTGTGAATGCATTAACTACCAAAAGCTGAACTTGTGACGCTCTAACAGGTCGAAATTTGTAAGGAGTAAAAATACTTTAAGCAGTGGCACTACCACCATCATACTGTCAGCTTGCCCAAAGTTGCAGCCAGCAGATGAAGCAAGCACAAGGCTTCCCGTCGTTAAGGGTTCTAGAGATGAACGTCGACTGTGAAAGTTCTTTGAGAACTTGCATTACCACAAAACTCACCTGATACCAAGCCATATTTCAAGATTTCTGTGGTCTGCATAATGCCTGTATCTTTCTTTCTTTCCGTTGTGATAAGTTCTTTGCCAACTAATAACAATATTGTTGAAAAAAATACATAAAATGACATACAGCCAATGTGTTGTCTGCCACTCTTGGGGATTTAAAGCTAGACCGTGTGAGGTTTTGAATTCAGAACTGCACTGGGTACTAGAGTAAGCTTAGATCATGGTCTGGTGCTTAAAGGCAGATACAGAGCGGCTCCTTCCTCTTTACTGGCAGGACATGGACAAGGTTGGGAGACTTTTCAAACAGTTCGTGTTGCCCACGTTCTGGACGGCGTTTTCGAATCCTCGACAGTGGTCGTTCTTTGTCTTCGACCATATCCGTTTTGCGAATGCTGTTTAACAGATTGGCATCTTTGCTGACACAACAACGGCTGACGCGACCTAGGAAGCATCCGCTGTTGTGGTCCAGCATTCAACAATCGTGGCAGATCCCTTACCGAATGATCATATCACGCTCACGAGAATTATTTATAGGATTTAGCGTTGCCCCCACATGTTGGTAAACAGCACTTATTGGATCACCAGGATAATTCTGTTTTAAATAATCTGGTCGGCTGTTGTCAGGTAATTTATTTTATGCAGTCAACAACCCCTCGAGACCTGGTCTTTCTTTCAATAAAATCTCTTAATCCGACTCAAAGGGTCACACAGCGGGGAGATGCACTTCGCTTTTATTACTCCTGTTTCAAAATTAGTCAAGTTCTTTCACGAGCCAGTACCCCGATTATCATACTGCTGCTTCTAAGTCTAAAGTCATATGACAATTGGTTCCGTTGGGGACTACTTGAGTAAACAGTGGACACACTCACTTGGGCGAGCAGTGGACGCACGCACTTGGTGCATCGCAGGAAATTTATTTTGTTTGGTTTAGGATCGAGAGTTGCAAACGCAGTTACCATTTGCACCGGCGCATGTCTGTCCATGAAAAGTTCATTACTACGACACACTAATCATCCTACAGAGCAAAGGCTGGAGGTTCCGCTTTAATACGCTTCCCGAGACTTGCTTTTCAGGAAATAATCCGGCTTCCATCAACGTCTATCTAAACAACAGACATTATACCGGCCATCAAACTTGACAAAAACACTTAGTCTTTTTCAGATCGATTTATATGCTTTCAAAACCAATATATTTTTTATCAATAAATTCCTTTTTTTTTCGAAACAAATTGTTTATCTTTGCCACGGTAGCTGACCTGTGGATGTACACTTGCTTGAAGAAGACATTCTTGAAGCACGGTGGACAACCGTTCCTCTTCTTCTTCCACTTTCCTAGCGACGATAAAGGCGTGAAACTCCTATCACTGCTGTTGGTGCTTGAGGGCCATTTGGGGCATGGCGATTCAGCACGGGTTTTTACAGAATGGACAAACCCGCCTCCTCTATCGGGACTTGGAACCGACAGTCGCTAGTGGCTGTCTGGCGGAGTCCACGCAGAAACAGGTGAAGCTTTGGTGGGAGACCTTTCTCATCTTAGTCTTTCTACTGCAGCTTGAGCAAAACTTTGGCACTTTTTCTAAATTACGAATTACCCCTGTCCCGTCCCCCTATCTTAAGTAAAGCCGACAAAGATTGGACAGCCGACTACTACACACCCGGTGCTCACAAAACGAAAGATTGGAATGGCTTTCGGACCGAATGAAGCCGTCTCAGATATTGCACAATGCAAAATAGGAAAATCAACAATGCGTTATAAATAGATAGAAGGTAGATAAAATGTCGTCACTGATTTGCTGCATCGGCTAAAGTCCATCAGCTCGACACCAGGCTACCTACCAAGCACTGCGTTTCGATCATCTGGCTAAATTCCTATCTTGGCCAGGTACGTTACCGTTACGTACATCAGCGCTGTCGCTACTGAACAAATAATTAGCACTGTCACCTACTGGACAAATAATTAGACCGTCATTTATTGGACAAATAATTAGCACCCTCACTTACTGGGCAACTAATGCAAACCGCAGCTGGTCGAAGTTAAACATCTCCTTGACTTCACAAGAACAAGGAAGCGATTTGACAGGTCCTGCTAGAAATAGTAAAGCTTATAAAATGCGAAAAGCTAAATAGGACTTTCTGAAGCGGAGATTACGAGAGTTCCTTGATACGCCATCCACTGTTATCGACAAGAACGCTGTCCCACAGTAACAGGACTCGTGTCAATACGTTTGTGCGTTTCAAGTCTGCACCGTATTTAATGATCCAAGCAGAATTCAAAGACACACAACAAAATATTCTCAAATCTCAAAGTCAAGAAACCACGCTTCTTACAGCGCTACACTTACCGCGTCACAATATTAGTCACCACTTCTTTGCAAAGGGAGATCAGAGATGACAACAAAATTTAAATATGTAACATCAATATATAGAAGGTGCAATAACATCATGGCATGCTGGGCTTTCAGTGGAACAGCAAGATTTGAAATCTTCAGAGACTCAGCGATTTCGGAATCTCTTCAGATTTTCATATATTAGACTTACAGTGCAGGCCATACCTAAATAATTACGAAGCAACGATTGAGAGAAAAACTTTCAATAACAACAACTTTATCAGTAAAACACGGAACCGCCGCATGTCACGGATCTCTCACAGATCGCAAATCTTCAGAAGCTCGCAAACATTATTGTCAAATGACAACCAAGCAAGCCACCAGTTAAGGGAGAGCTCAAGACAAGAACCACCTTGCCACATGCTAGCCTGGCTTTAAAATGAAAGTGTCTTATCAAATCGCTTTATGTAAAGTAAAAAAAACAACGTATGTCGCATATTTTCATGCAAAAAATGATAAATAATTAGGACGGAGGGTTTTGGCACATACCTCAAACACATACCTCATACGTACCACCGGTATCATCCACGCATACCCCAAGCATCTACAACTTGTCAACGCACCATATACGGTCAAGATCCACATGTATACGCAGCTTAGCCATACATGGAGTTCTATATTCAAAGACGCACACTGTATATGAATGTACAATGCGGTCCATCTACAATGTGAAGCACTATGCGAAAGTTCCCCAGCATAGATACGATTGACTAGCGGGTTGAAAAGGGGATGCTCGCAAGAGTCAACGCTCCAACCAAATGGGTGAGCAGCATGGTGGTGTTGAAAAATGAACAGGAATTGATAAACTGCGTATCTGTATTGACACATAAAGAACGTAATCAACCGCTACAAAACTCACGTTATCAGCAGTCAACAATATTGAACATTTTGCGGAGATTAACTAACACGAAATTCTCGATACTTTATGCGGAAGGATGGTTCATGGTGGATCAAGCTAGATGAAGAGAGTTCTCATTCGACAACTTTTTGAACACTAAGTGGCTGAGCTCGATGGCTTCCAGTGGCTTAAGGAGCCAGCCCCGCCTTAGAGGGCAATCAGAACATGTGGCCGACTTGCCAGGTGTGGCTGTAATCGCGAACGATCACTTGGCATCTGGGTACGGTAACACTATCGAGCAAGTGGCTATGTTAACCTTGGGGTTCTCTTAACTGTTCTGATAACAATAAATGGTTTAAACCCGATCCTTCCAAGGTCGAGGTCATTACGGAAATAGACCTACCAAAAACGTCTCGTGACGGTTCATGGAGTTAATGAGTTACCTATAAGCTCATATGCAAAGACGCAGTGAGGCTGTGGGAACTGGAGACGGAAGACTCCATCGAGAAAATAAAACGTATGGCAGCCACTGCACCTCTGCTGAAGCACCGAAATGTTAGCAAGGAGATCACCCTTCAATGCGTCGCAAGCAAAGCGGGAGCCGTGTTATTCCAATAAAAGGGTCCCATCGCATTCGGTTCACGATCAATGACGACGACTGAACGCAGCTACGCGCAAATTGAAAAAAAATGTTTAGCGATTGTCTTTGCCAGTGAAAGGTCCGACCAAAAGGTCTACGAGCGTACTAACGCGACAGTTAATGGTGATCACAAGGCACAAGAAAAAATCTTCAGTAAGAATTTAACAGCAACGCCAAAGAAGCTGCCAGATCTACTATCTATTGCTTACTATTCGACTTCCAGGTCAACTCAGTACAAACTGGACGATGTGATGGAAGATAAACAAATAAAAGCTTAGGAGTTTATAATAGCTACAGACCAGCGGTTTGCCCAAATTCAAGAGGCAACGGGCGCAGACGATTGATCTTTACCCCTTAAAGCGACGATGCTTGCAGTCTGGCCGAAAAAACAGGAAGATATTTCAATCGGGATAGGGCAATACTGGACATTCCGGAACGAATGGGCCGCTCGCAACACGGAGTTGTATTTCGGGGAAATCGCGTCGACGTCACGAAGACAATGCACCAAGACATGCTCACAAGATTGCACTACAGTCATCTCGGTATAGAGGCATGCTTGCGAGAGGCCAGGGCATGGCCAGGAGTGAGCGTCGAAATAAAAGATTTAATCTCAGGGCGCGAAGTCTGCAACAAATTCCAAGAAGAATTCCAATTGCAAGAAGCACTTTTTCCACTACGGCATACCTCATGTTCTTGTAGCGGATGCAGGGGGGGGGGGACTCAGTTCGACAGTTTCGCGTTTGAAAAATTCCCACGGATCAAAAGTTTAGAGTCAGTCTCGCCGACTCGTACCACCGCTAATCCAATGGCAGGACTACTCGACTGCTGGGATCAGGGGTAGTCCAGTACAAAGTCTTATGGCTAGGCAAACGAAACACTTCATCCAAAAGCTGAAGATCCAATACAGCTCTACTGCCGCCGCTACTTATGGGAAAGCCGTTAACATGAAGCCCCAACCAGGAGTCATCTCTCGCACATGGAAAGAGGTCGGTGCAAGAAGAGATTAGGTGAGCGCTCGTATGTATCAAATGTTGATGGCAAGGCTTTTCCTCGAAATCATAATTTTTGCGTTCTGCCAAGCAAACTGAAGCCTCTGAAAGGATAGAAGAAACAGACTCACACTTGTGGGAGAAATGGAGACTGATCCGAGAAGAGACAACGGTCCCAACGATGTGCACGCACCAAGCGCATCAGCAAAGCGAACATGGTGCAAGTCCAACAGACCTGGACCAACGAGGCAAACACACAAACTAAACTGAAGAGGAAAAGGTTAACGACAGGTCTAGGAAGGCAAGCCTTGGAAGAACCAAAAGAAGCAAGCGCAGGTCCGCAAAATACAACAGGAACTTCTTACAAGGACTAGTACTTCTGCTCAGTTAGTAAATACTGGAACGTGCTTGGTTGCTTTGATTGTACCTTAAAATCTGGCAGTAGCTATAATGGATCAATAAGCACAATCTTTAAAGGAAAGGATGCTGAGAGTCTTGGCACATAAATCAAGCACATGAACCCAACAAACCAAAGAAATGACCCACAACATACCACAAACACCTGCAACTTGTGAACCCACCATGTACGGTCAAGATCAATCCAAGATGCATCAGCATGAGCAGCTTAGCAATGAATAGAGGGTATTACATATGGAGCAGCACGCTGTATGTGCATATATTGGGGTTCGTCTTCGATGTAAGCATTATCCAGAAGATCTCCAGCATAGATATAATTCGTGTCTTTATCACAATAACTAGGCAAGGAAGAGGCCAAACCAGTTTCCGTGAAAATCAAAATCGTAAAAAACACAATACACTTAACAGACAAATGCAGACCAAACAAATAGGACCTTCCTGATGAAACCTCTCAGCCTTTGGTCTAAGTCTGCCCAATAGCTACTAAAATCTGGGATACTTCTTGGTGCATGAAACTTGAGCTGGGAAGTGCTATCACCATAATTGATACGTTCATGAGACAAATTTTAAAAACTAGGGAAATTCAGCAACCATTGTCAAGAAAACTGTTCAGACAGAATCTTGTGGAATCTGCTATACCTATATATAGGTGCGCGTGTGTTTGTGTGTTTGTGTGTGTGTGTGTGTGTGTGTGTGTGTGTGTGTAATAGAGAATGCAGGTTTAGACCAATCTCAGCAGCAAGCCTTGCGGTTCCAAATATTCGTGTCCTTGGCACATATCATGCCATATCCCCAACATTTAAATTTTCCGCTTGCAAAATTATTGATTTTGCACTTCATTTCCGCAATAAAAGTTCATTTATTCAATAAAAAAAAACTTATCACAGACAAACTCATCCAGGAATAAAGACTGCTCAGTATTTCAATGGACCAGACTGGTTAGAGCAGAGAGAGACTCCTAACACTAGAAAAAGGGATGTCTAGATGGCTATCAAAGGCCTTAGATAAGGCAATTACTGCTAACCATGAAGAGCATTATCTTACCCAAACGCAGTTATCTGACATATTCGAAAAATGTTACTTCCTTCCAAGGAAACCTGCCAAAACCTGCAAAAGTTTTAGGCCATTGCTAGAATTTGATGTGATACCACAGGTCATTTTGACATGCTCATGGATAGCATTGGTGATCATGAATGGAAATTCAGCATGGAGCTTTTTGGCATATTATGGTCAATGTCTAACAAAAGGCAATGGCATATTTTTCTTCAACCTAAAAAACATTACTTTAAACAGATATGGTGGATTGCCAATCAGGAGGACCACAAGTTTAAGAGGGTCCAAACAGAAGAAATTTTATGAAGGCTGTAAATAAAAATATCTACTTCAAGAATCACAACAAAACAATTAAATAGACTTTATAGCACAGAAATTACAATCAACAAAGTTCATTCTGCTATATTGAACAAATAACTTCACCATTCAATACACTTTACAATTCAAACAAAACGGATTAGAATTACGGTATTCAAAGACCATTACATGATGTGCTAGGTTTCTCTTTCTGATCAGGAAGCTTATAATCCTTCAAGTTAATATCAAGTGGCTTCTTTAAAGGAACACTGTCATGCAGATGGGTGTCTTTAGTAATACTAAGTTTGTAAATACCAGGGCCAGACTGATGTGCTTGGATGACACCAATTTTCATGTAGTCAGCTGTTTCATTAGCTATTTTTACCCACTTTTCAATATCTGATACTGCAGTAATGTTCTGGTTTTTCCTAAATTCAACTCTGATTCTTGATCTAGCACTGCTCAAAGCCAGGGAATCACCAGCAAAAATTTGCAACCTTGATCGAAGCAACTTCCGGTAAACTGCAAAAACCTACACAGAGCATAGAGAGCATTGGACAACATTGAAAGAATGATAAACCTAGACATGGTTTCTTCCATTTATTTCAGTACATGTAAAAAATATAGTGTAAAATTTTCCATAAACAAATGGTAGTTGTCTAATGTAGCTTCTAATTTGCAAGCATGTATATTATGGATTATGTAAGAGCAACAGACCTGCACTACCAGAAAAAAAAAAGCAACTAAAACTCAATAGAAAGCGAAAGGAAACTTACAGACTGACGCAGGGACATGGCTCCTATAAAAGCCTAAAACACAACAACATACAATTACAGATTCAAACTCTTTAAGAACGCGGCGCTTGAGAATAAGACAACACTAGATAAGCCTTGGACATACGCAAGCACATACAAGTAAGTGTTCGCATGGAGATAACAGCTTCTACGTTGTGAAGTACGAAAAAATGCTAAAAGGAAGCCTTAATAAATACATGAAACTGGGGGATTGAAGAAACGTGAAAACTGTGCCCAAATGTCTATCCCAAATTCGCGAACACTGCCGGTAAAAAGAAGACTTGCATTAAAGAGCACTGAGAAGAGAATAAAAAACGCCTACCAAGCATAGAAGACTGCGATCTTTACTTGGAGCACTCTAAAGCTGATTCAGTGACACTCTCATGAAATGGAGCGAGAATTTTTTTCTCTTTGCAAGGTACAAAAATTGAGGATTGCTCGAGCTTGTTTAGGTAAGGGTTAGTGTTAGGTTTATGGTAAGGATTAGTATTAAGGTTAGAGTTAGGGTTTTGGTTACAGTCAGATTTAGCCAACAAATCAAAAATAATAATAATAAATAACATGCGAACCAAAGCCACTGCAGATCAGTCGCCACCTTGTAAGCATACCTGCTACGACGTAACGTCACATCAGATCAATCGCAAACTGAGGAGTAAATGGTAGACTTATAACCTCTGATAATGCATGCCGTGTGACCGTGCCCCTTATTGCGAGTCCACTTACGAGTTTAATCAAATCTGGCTCTGATGCGATTTCAGATTTGTCATCAAGCCTTGTGTTCTTTTATTGCGCATAAAAAAGGTGCAATGTGTTCAAAGTCTGCGAAACCCGCTTAGTTCTAAATTTCCATTTCATATTAATTTCACAAATTTTGTTTGATGCAAAAAGAAAGCTTATATTTTAAGCAGTTTTTGCTCACTATGTTGCCGTGACTTGCTGTCGACCATCATTTTTGTATTTAAAAGCCGAAAATCAAGGTGATTGATACTAGAACAAGCCTTGCCTACGTGGCGATATCCATCACCAAACCTGGTGAAATGCAATGTTTTGGCGGGAAACTTTACGGATGACTAGTGAAAACAAATTCTGAAGCAGAGTATAGGAAAATTGAAAATGTTTTTCAAATTTTCGCTAAAAAAATATCTATTTCCCTAACTGGGTCCAGGCCGACAACCTTTCCATTCCATCAGCTTACAATGCCTAGGTCTACTGTGCCATTTGCTCTTACGAACGCGCGTGAATTTCCTTCAGCGGCTAACTTTCAGATAACCGAAGGCTATTCTAACCTGACATGGGTACGGTGGGCAAAGAGATCGGAAAAGGCCGGTGCTAAAACACTTCCGAGACATCGTTAATTTTAGTCTACGTCAAACGCCACTTTTTCTTATGAAACAAAAACGAGACACTCCGGCGACAGTCTACAGGAAAATGAAATTCTGGCGCTCTCTCTGAGATACACTCTCTGAAATGTACTCTCCGGGATCCACTCTCTGGGATCCGCTATCAAGCCAGCACTCTCTGGGCTAGTACTGGAAAGAAAAAAATGCCTATGTCATTAACAGATAAACGGCATTTTGGCTTGGGCAAGTAGATTTATCATTGAGTTGGAATCCATAGCCAAATTAATTTATTCCGAATTTCCTTTAAAAGCCTACTATGTTCCGATAAGAATTTTAATCCTCTTGGAAGTTTGGACTGTTGCGCGCGTACAGTCGGAGCCTTGATGATGAAGAAATTTAAACAAGTTATTGTGGACTTTCAAGGAATTGTGCCGATGAGAGTTGATGAAGACTCCATTAAAATGCGTTTCCTAGTGATCAAAATCGTCTACCAACGAACCCATGTCAAAGATAATATAGTCTTGGAATGCCTTCGCTTGTTTTGGTAAATATTTTTTTGGGCAATGTTGAACTTACAGTGGCGTATCGATTTGTAGAGTCAAACGTTTTTTCTGAAATAGCCAAGTTGAAATCATTACAAATGAGACAAATATCCTCTGTAATTATCAAATCATGCTTACATTTCATGCCATTTTCCATTCCTCCACAGGCGCATATCGACGAAACAAGTTAAAGACGGATCATCACTCAAAACCTTTTTTATTTATACTTAAGTATTATTTTTCTGTAACTCGAATAATAGAGTATATTGAGACAGAACCAAAACGCTGCATTTTTCTCAGTTCATACGTGGCGACTTTGGCATGAGACTGAAGTTGTTCGTCGGTTTTATGTTTAACGGTGGTATTAAGGCTTTTATTGAGTCCGAGAGTAAAGCCAGACTGACTTATAAGATGTTGTTGTTGTAATTGGTGGCTTTCCCCAATCTTCAGGTTCCTGTTGCCGGACAGCATCATGTAGTCCTCTCACTAATACTAAAGGTAACCTCGGGACAGGCATAAGATAAGGCTTTCTGATATCGTGAGATATCTTCCGATATGTCTACTGGAAGGCTGATCAGATCTTCAAAGTTTTGTATAAAAATCAACCGAGCTTCTAGATGTTCCGTATCTTTTCCAATAGTGCTTGACTGGGCCCTGATTGCTTAGAATTGAGCATATGAACAGTTAGGCATATGAACGAATACTCTCCGATATTTTCAACAAAGTCTGCCTTCGTGATGCCGTTGCTATTATCTGGTATCCACCCAGAGAGCCTATAGGCAATGACACATTGACCCGACCTTTCATCTTGAATCAATCATGTAGTGCCTACTGTAAATTTCCAGCCAATTTGTGGCTTGAACTCTGAACTCAGAACTCTGCAACAAGCCTACTGTGTATGTATGAAATCAGTTGGCAAAATTATCCATACCGTACCTTGCTTCAAGATTCTTCCGGTGTTGAAAATGAAACGAAAGGGATATATGGATCACATTTTGGGATTAGCGGATAGGAAGAGTGTAGTCGAGGCCCCACAACCAGTTGTGGAACTGTGCATTGCCGAATTACCGTCTGACTTGCATGGATTAGGATCATCAACATATTATATCATTCCATTATAAAATCCATGATTATGGATGCAAGGAAGCCTGAAAAAGTCATGATCATCCAACGTAAACGGACTTTTATATATTTCAGCTGTGGGTTTTTCAAAACTTAGATCGTCCTCACCGCGCTTTATTCCATGAAGGTGAATACTGAAAAAGGGATTAGGATTATATAACTACAACTTCGTACGTAAGGTCCAAATGGATTGTAAGTCATTTTCCCCATGTAGGAACGCGAGGTAGAATCAATTGAAGGCTTATCGTAGTATTTAACATCCTTTGTTATATTTAATTTGATGTTTGAAAGATTTACATTCTGATAAAAGAATGCCAAGTTTTTCATAGAACTCTTAAATAAAATGAAACATGTACTTTACAATAAATAACATTGTTGGAGAAAAGCGGATTGACCTTTCCTTTCCCATCCATAACCGATTTTAAGACAAGAACCATTGTCAATGTCTTTTTATTCCAACGACAGCCGGAAACAAAGGCGATTCAAATCTACACCGGTGGTCATTCTATAGTTGTTCCTAGCGATGATAAAAATCAAATGATCGACATTGCCGTTAACGAGTTAGATGATACTGACAAAATTGTAGAAGGAAGACTAAGTAACTCGTTATTATCGAACCTCAGTGCAAATTCAAAAATCGAATACGGCATAAAACTTAATTCCACGCGTTCGTTATTGAAATATTGAAACCTTGCGGCATAGAAGGATTTAGACAAAAAGTGATCATCACTCATAAGCCAAGTACGTTTGATCAGAATCAGTTACTTCTTGTTCGGTTACCCAATCTTGGACAAGATGACGTCATTGCTCTAGGCAAGATGTATCCGTCAATTGATATTGAATTGATTTCAAAAGTGGATACAAAACTATAATTGAAGAGCCTGCCCCCTTGATACTTCTCAAGAGAAGTGTGCGAAGTCTAATTATAAAAGCAGTTAAAAATCAGCATCGTTTTTCTTTCACAGTTGTATGAAAAATGCGGGTCGAGTGGTTTGATAAGGCAATAATATGTAATTGTCTCTTCGTCAGGCAGAAATTAGTTTGAACATGCAGCTATATGTAATCTTAACCTAATACTTGTCATTGCAAATAATTGTCGTTTGTATAATACTTTACTAGTACCGACATTAATCTCTAAGTCATTCAACATATTTAGAGTGACTTGCTACACTATGTTTAAAAAGAAGGAGATATTTGAAGAACCGCATACAGCATTATTTCTTGGTCAATTTGTTAGTGGAAAATGGATTAAGCTATGCAACCTCTGGAAAGTGGTAATGTGAACTGTTTTGATTGTATAATCGTCATTAGTCCAAAATTCAAGTGCAACAACAGGTATCCTTTCCAAAGATCTGGACATCATTAAAACAGAACCTCGCCACTAGCTTCACGACCAGATCGATAAGAATAGGGAGAATGTAAAACTTTGTTTCATGTTGATAATATCATTGCCGTTGAATCACTCGACACGAGAAATCCATCGTTGGACTTGAATATATCAGGACGACACAGATAACACAGCTTATGGTTATTGAAGCAGAGCTATACATGCATTCCAATGAACATCCGACGTCAAATTAAAAATTCTTTTTTG
>QQSS02184538.1:0-13849 GCA_003687565.2 Craspedacusta sowerbii | reverse complement strand
ATGCAAAATCGTCCACAAACATAGCAGAAACTGTCTGCTGAATTCGTACAATGTCTTGGCATAGCAAATCCAATTTTGGAATTAAAATCAATTAATTAATTAATTAAAATCTGAAACACAAACAACATCATTAAAATATTCATTTAAACTTGTATTCATTTTAATATCCAACCACGCAATTGGTTGATCACATACAACATATTGATATGATCACATATCATGGTCTGTGGTTATATTGTACATTTGTACTAAAAATTGGCTACACCCACTGTCCAGGGTTCTGGCAAAATTAGTCATTAAAATATTTTCATGGCAGAGTCAGAATAAGGACAAAACGTAAACTTATGATATAAGCATAAACCTTGTAAACACACTTTTTAGGTTTCCTCAAAAACAGTTTTTTTCATGTAAAACAGTGTAATTGACAAAACCTGACGAAATACACGAAATTCGATTTAAGCCTTGCCGAGTACAAAAGCACTTACCGAGTACATAAGGACTTTCCGCTCTTTGTCCTCTTTAGGATAAAGCATGTTGTTGCTAAGAAAGTTCAGAAAAAGATATTTCAATATAAGCGATGGAGCAGAAAAAGGTTTCAAAACGCCTTCAATGCACATAATTGTCACTTAAGGCACGCAGGCATGAGCAACAGTTCTAACAGCTTAACTTTTCATTACAAATCTTCAAACTTTGTTATGCCCACAACTTTCCATACACACGGAATCTCTGATTAGCGGGAACAGCAACTTAAGGGAATGATGACGAAATATCTGAGCGACCGGAGAAAGGAACCTATATGAAAGACTACAAAAGTTTAAAAACAAGCCTGGCCTCGCAAATGTGTAAAAATCATGGAACTTAAAGCTTGACTCAAAGACCTTCAGTCAAAGAGAATAGTGTTAACAAATGCACAGTAAGCTGGCTCTGATAGGATGGCAAAAACAAAGACGTCCCCTAAAACTTATGCTTCACTTGTCAACTATTGCATATTTCTGTGAAAGGCCATTATTCTTGAACAGACAAGCTGATTTAATTATAATGTTTTAGTAAATCCGCCCTACATGAAGCTTTGCACAACCTGCACATCTGAATGAGATTTTGCTTTTCTATATTCACCATTGACAATCGCAGTGGGATTTCACCTCCAGGAGCATATATTATGTACTTATATATGAACTTATTAAAGAAAGTGCAGGCTACTTGTAAACCAATATCTACCTGCAGCTACAGCTTAACCAAACAGCATTTTCCAAAATCTTGTAAGGTTCCAGTCAAACATCTCAGGCAGAGTTTAGACAAATATCTCAGAAACAACTGGTCAAGCGAATAAAATACACTCAGGCAAAACAACAATAACGCCGGCTTATTAAAACTCTTCCTATGAAAAAATATTATCTGTAGCATCTATAAGATACCTTCAATTTCTTACCATTCTTGACAAAAGCGAATTCCTACAAAGCCTGGACCTTCATGAGTTTGGGATTGCTCCGATGGAAGCTCATCATCATCTTCCATTATCAGCACACCATTAGTCAAAGCAGAAAAACTAGAATAAATTCCAGATTTGCCCTTGCTCTACGTTAGCAACACAAATAATGCACAGCTTAATCGGCAACTAAAGGACTAATATAAAATAAAATTTCAAATCAGCACCACTAGCAACCAGCTACAATATCAGCTAACTGCAAAAACATGGCTTCAATAATGTAAACCCTTATTTCTACAATCAACATAATCAAATATATTTGTACTTACAACACACCATATTCAATTTCTAATACCTTTTCGCTTCCTGACATAACTAATCAAAAGTCAATAATTAAAAATCTGTGATTTGAATTGCTTTGGTTAGGATAAACTGTAAGTAACTGCCTCTGCCTTTGAGTCCTTAATGCACTGATAACTTCTGAAGTTATAACTGATTAGCTGAATCACCTATTCCTGAAAAGTTTATTCACGTTAACAACCTATGACCAGAAAAGATTTGATGCTCAACCTTGGTTCGCTACACTGACCAAGTGTACGCCAAGAAATAGTACATGGTCACCAAACGTTAACTAGCAGAGGCCACAGCAGACCAGACCACTAAAGTCTTGCAAAAACATGATCAACAATATAATAGGAAAAGTTACGGCGTTTTAGCAGTGCAGCCCTAAGCTACTTTTTTCATCTATTCTTGCGCAATCAAAATCGTTATGTCAACAAATTTTTTTTAGCGAAAAGTATGCAGATGAGATTTTCATTTGAGTGAAACAACACCATCACTAATTGCATGGAAATGCCAAGCCCTGAATTGAAATAACATGCTGTTCTCGCTGCAAAGCATCCCAATTTACAAAGAATGGCTACAGGTACTAGAGCAAAATTTTGCTAGATCATTAATACGCAGTGCCAGACAAGATGGTATTCCATGATTCCTACAGACACATTAATATATATATATATATTTCCTTAATCAACTTGGTCTGTTCTGCTATCCTAAAACATAATTCAGTACGACTGAACAACCTAAACCACCTAATGGCAACACATTTTGTAGCTACCTTGCTATAGAGGGAAGTTTTTTTAAACATCTATAAGTTCCTGCATGTTTTCATTATTTTAAGAAAAGTGTTTACCGCAAGCAAGTAACAGAGGATAAACTTTGAACATGGTTTCTAGTACCAAGAAATCCAAAGACCAATTATTAAAACAGAGTGTGCAACCTACAATTATTTTTATCGGTTCGGCTTACATCAACAAAAGCATCCTCTTAAATTTGGTGTCATGCATACAATGTCTACAGGCACTTATAAATCAATAAAAATGTGCCTTGAAAAAATGAAAGCGCTAACCGACAGTGATAGCCTATCATTCAGGGATACTTAGAATTATCTTTGCTTTCTATAAAGCTTGCAATAATAATTTACATTTAATATTGCTTGCATAATATTAAATTCTTAATTCTTTAAAAGTATTAAATTATTTTAATGTATAAGTTAAAATTCTAACAAGTTTTTACTTCATACCCTTTGCAAATCTATCACAAGAATACTTAACCATGCATGCTTAGTATTTCAAACATGTGTACCGCTACATCAGGCACTTTAAATTATACCTAGCTCTAAAACTTATCAAATTTATCAGTGCAGCCTAAACATTGAATAGGACTGCATAAAATAAGCATGGCCTGGAGATATTACGATCCTTACCGGCATGCTTAGGACTAGGGGAGTATTAATGATAACTGCACGATACATTAAACAGTTAATTAAGTGAAAGAGCATTATTAAACTGCACAATACAACAATATTAAAATGCGTTGTTTACCAAAGCCGCTTGAATACGAAAAAAAAAAACAGCTCACCGACATTTTATGTATAGCAGTGCCGAGAGAACAGATTTTTTTTTTTACAAGCAACCGTGGTTAAGGTCGACCCATTCACTGATAATGATTTATATATTAGAATTCTCGGGACAGCCACCTGGAATTCCCGAGAATTCGCGCACACATACATTCTTAATTCTCTGGAATAATCCATTAAAAAAGATTCTCGCTAGAACTCCCTAAATAGCTTCCACATATATCTTTGCTTTAATCTTCAAAGCGGAGTGCTTAGGAATTCCAGTAAGCTGATTCCCAATATCTTGAGTTCGAAATCGCTGTTATCCCGACAATGTTTGCCATATGCGCATAATTTAATTCTGATTTTGCAGCAGCTACAAAGCATTTATCTGAAGTATTCATATACATGAGCATTCTCTCTATACTAGATGTCAGCAGTAGCGCAAGTCACGAACTCTTTCTTCTACTTCACAACCGGAAAATATGTAATGCTGATTTTACCTTTACATGCGATCGTTATAATTGCCTCGCAATAGAGATGCCTATACTCGGGGATACAGATTCTCCATTGATCTCTTTCTGCACCATGCTCTAGCTTCAAATTTCAGCTTCTTAGAATAAGGTGCGGACGCTTTCTTTACCTTACGTAACACTTTATGCATGCAATAGAGTGCATAGCAGGGAAAAGATATTAATAATGCATCTTTTTTTTAATGAGTTGAGTAGTTACCATAGCGTCCCATACTCCCCAGAGTCCGGGTATCTGCAACGTTTATAGTGGAGACGGGTAGATATCGCTACCTATGCCCCCTGAAGGATTCCATACATCTAGTGATGGGTATACAAACTCCTTGATGACATATCGTCGGTTTTTCTGCGTATGTCAACGTGGATAGACGACTTTTGAAGATTTACATTGACAAACGAGTTTTTTTTCTGGCGTTCGCTGTCATACATTAGCCTATGCATCACCACCGGAATGGCTTTCAATCCAATAAATTTCAAATTCACTAAAGGCTCCTTCGAATTTTTTGTATTTGACACCACACTGGCCGGGTTCAACCACCACACACTTGCTGGGTTTTTTTAAATACAAAAGCCATAAATTATCCTTGGAATTTGAGGATGGTTTCACTGTATTTGAACTTGTTCTAGCCTCATGCTCCGTTGCTGATTTCGCAAGGGAGGTATCGATTTACCATCTCCATAAAGAGCTGCGGCTGTCGTTAAACTAATAATTCGTTGCGCAGTGCCACTTGCCGGCCCAATATTTACCCGAGATGCCAAAATTTGATACTTACCCATTTAATGGACCACAGCCTTCGCTGCTAGCTCGCATAATCAAGCCCTGAGCGAACTCCAATACTAGAATATAGTGAATGACTTCTTCATCCAGCCAAGAAGGCTCCTGCAAGAGCGCTACACTTCTGGCCCCTAAGCAAAAACTACAGATTTCAGAGAATGCAATATCGGCCTCTGGGAGAAAATTCATACAACAAAACCTGCAACGCCATCCGCTGGAAGAGCTGCATATAGGTTACGAGATTGTAAGCAGTATAAACACGTACGCCCATCGCCAGTTCTACTGGCCTGGACTGCACTGGCAAACTCTGCTAGTACTTTTGAATTTTCTTACTGCCATGACTTCGCCCAATTCGAACTCAGCAAACCGCTCATGCAGGGGCGGCGCCCATATTACACCTAAAAAAAAACCGTAGCAGATATTTTAAACGTGGCCGGTACAACGAACAGCATCTTTGCTGACGGATGTTTCGTTTGCACAGAGGTCAGGTGCACCGATTACCCAATTGCAACTGTTCTATGTAACCTATTTTGCCCCTAGTTCACAGCCTTCGATACTCCAAAAGATTTTTTGATGGTAAACCGACTTTCAGTGGTCACGATTTCAAGACGGTCCTGTGTTGCCTTAAGGCTGCTGAAAGAAGCTATGTGGAATGTGACAGACATAGCTTTAGAGTGTCTCCCGAGTTGCCAGTAACAAGGCACAATCCAAGGAAGCGTTCTTCCCTCTAAAATAGGATGCTTCTTTGCAAGATCGCGAATTCCACCTAAAATATTAATTAAGAAGACGCTGCAATACCCAGAACAATCGCATTAAAAGCTCCTAACGTGGCTTTCTCGGAATCACCGCTATCCAATGTTGACGCCGATGCATTAAGAAAGCCATTCTATCAACAGCCGAAACATAACCAACCACAATCAATTGTCCCCTGACCCTGAGCCACCACCCGATACAGTGCAATCTCTCACAGCGGCTAAACCGAACCTACCCCAACTCGACCTACTTGCGCTAGTATGCTTTTTCAAAACTACATAATGGATTGATAAAATTAGGATGTCAAATGTGGACTCAAAATAAACAAGATGACATGTATAGTCTGTAGCTGCGCTACCACGTACGTCTTTGTGTAATTTTGTGCTATATGGCCACGTGGGGAAAAAAGCAACTTGCTGTACGAGTGGGTTGTGTTGTTGTGGAATTAACACAATTACCTGAAATGATACCCAAGTTATGCTAAATTATTTTTTAGATTAGGTGATTTTAAGTAAAATAATCTCAACGCAAGCACCGTTCCCTGCATATACGCATTTCAAAACCTATTTCAAAAAATTATAGAGGAAGAGCAGTTAGATAGAGCATTACTCATGCAAATTCTCACGTCAGTCAATCCGTGAATAGCGAAGTACCCACATGATTCTCAGGAAATTCGGATGGTGAAGTGCTTTAAGCTTTAAAACCAAATTAAACTTGACGTTTGTGTGGCTTTGCGCTTAGGCTCCAACTTTGCATGTCTGGGTTAGTGCCTTTTTTCTAAGATCTGCATCGGGAACATGTCCATTTTTCTACTATTACCTTATTTATCACTTAGACTTCTGATATACTTACTTCTTATTTACTTACTTACTTCCTATATCGGTCGGAATACTTCTGTAAGGAGACGTTGAATCGAATCCAGGACCACTCGGGCATAGCCAGGACGTTTTCTTCTTTCTCACTTTAGTTCAAAGAGTATTTTAACTGGTAATTATTTTTCGTGCTCCTCTTTTTCACAAGTGCTCAGTCTTTACAATATCGTTATTGCTACAATAAGTAAATCTCACTTAGATAGCACTTAGGTAGCAGTTGATGATAATGCCTTGTCTACTCCTTAGTACTCCATGGACAGAAGTGACAACCCTAATAACTACGAAAAGAAATAATACTCCTCGACTACAAGGAATCCTTGCCTATGAGACTCAGAGTTGTGCATTGGATGCAAGATAAAACTGCACAAAAAGACGTGTCGAGAATGAGGCAACATGACAAACAGACTTCTTTTCTTTTGACAAATGACCTTTTTACTCTGTATTATAATCATGACACTCATTCCAAAATACTCACAAGCGCCTGATAAACTGTAGTTGGCGCAATTCGCCATAACACTATTAAGACGATATAATAATATAATATATTATAATAACAGTCATTCCAAAATACTCATAAGCCCCAGATATACTCGGTGGTAAATACCTCCAAATACCACAACTATGTACAACAACCAATATAGCCACGCGGTTGAGGCAAGACTGCAGGGTGAATGCAAGAAGGGCAGGAACTGAGCACAAATAAGGTAATGCTATACACACACCCACACACAGACCAACCTAGCACCAATATCGGCGACAAGACGATTGTCTTGGTGGTAGCATACGGTCCCCGTACACAAACAAAAGATCACTTTTTTTTAGTGGCATGTAGGAAATTACTAGGCACGATCGGGACCATTATGAACTAAATGAATCCTCAAGATAATCAAATTAAATTATATTAATATGAGACTCTAACGCTAAGTGCAACAGATGTTAGGACTAAGATATACAAATCCGCATGGAGAGTTTTTAAAAAAGTTAATGGAAGGTCTGGGTTAACATCAACTCACTTATGGTCCTATTCATACAACTAACGTAGCAAATGATGCATCGACTTAATGTTTACAGCCCAGGCTAACTTTGAAGTCGAATCTGGCATGCTTCCATCACTAGATAGTGCTTGTCACAATAAGATGTTTTTTTGGAAGTTAAACATCAATGTACAGCGTGCGCCAAACTGCAATCGCAGGGGGTGGCACTATGGTCTTTCAGATCAAGATAAAGTAAGGGCTAGCCTGAACACGATCGACTAGAAAAGGGAATTTGATTTAAACATACAAGATTTAAATTCTGACGTAGGCTGCAAGATTTTTTTAAAAAGTAACTTTTTCTTTAATATTGCCCCAAACTTCACCCCTAATGAAGTGTTTAATGTAAAACAAAGACATCCTACGTGGTTAAGAAGGTTAACAGTTATAGTAATAAGCAGTTAAGAAGGAACTAAATAGGCTTAGGAGGTTCCATGAACAGGTCAGTAGACATGGCTACAAGGCAGAGGACACCGGTATCCCGAATAATATGAACGAAAACTTACGTAACCATGTAAGTAATAGTAAGGCCTCTTATCTGGCCAAAAAGGGCGAAGAACTAGCAAATAAGCTAAGTAGCTCTGCTATAAATTGGTCGACTGTTAAGTTGTTCATAGACATAGATATTACTCCCGGTGTCACCAACCTAATCGACAAGGAAGTTTTTGTAGTGCATGCAGCATAAAGAGCTGAGTTGTTCACAAAATACGGATCAGCGCACGCAATTTGTGACTGCCAGTATTCTTCCTGATATGGCTTTTCGTACGGACGCTGTTCTGTCTGACCTATACTTGTCTGACCTATACTTGTATGAGCCTGGACCGCAGCGGAGTAGGACGTGTCGCCCGAGCACTCCTAATTGCTTCGTTTTTGCATAATTATTGCTATTTTCGCTATGGAAGAAAGCAACATGGACTTTCACACAAACATGGACGACCGAGCTCGTGACAATTCCATTTTGCCGCTAGAAGGTTGTTGTAAGGGAGCAGTTAGTACAGAAGAAACTAACGAACTGCGCCAGCAAATGGCGGAAACAAAAAAGCTGATAGAAAGCTTACGCCAAGACAGACGTCAGGAAACAAACAAATGTCTTTGGCGGGATGAAATAGCATTTTTGAGAGAGCAAATTAAGAGTCTGCTGTCTCAGCTCAACCAAAAGGGCATCCTGCTGGCTCAACTCTTTGGAGAGTCCGACAATCGAATCGAAAAACCACCCATCAAAACCGTGCTGACAGAGCCAAAAGAGGGACAGCATATCAAGAACCACACAAGAGGTTTTGAGTCCCTAAGGCGAATAGCTAAACTTCAAAGCATTCACAATACAGAGCCGATCCGCGTTTCCAACCGCTTTCAATCTTTATGGGTGGATGAGCCTTCATCTAGTGACACGCGTGATGTCATTGACTACGATATCCTACCGGGGACGAAAACAGGGATGTCTGATCGCATAACGAAAAAGCGACCCAGTCCTGTAATCGACTGCTTTCCCGAAAAGAACGTCACTGTTCGAAAGCGCAAGACCGTACCCGGAAATGCAAGTTACAGTGAGATAGTGCAGACGGGTAAGCGCGTATGCATATTTAGCGACTCAATATTTAAGGGCATTAGGAAGAAAGAGTTTAACTCACTCTTAAGAAATCATCAAGCAACTTTATACGGTTTTCCCGGTGCGACAGCAAACCAACTTGCATACCACATGAAGCCATACATAACAGAAGACACCCCTGATGGTGTTATCATACATGTGGGTACGAACGACGTAACAAAAACGTCGAAATCGCAACAAAGCGCGCACCAAATGGCAAACGACATAACAGACGTTGGAGACATTTGCAAACAGAACGGGGTTAATAATGTGATGCTGTCGAGCATTACCTGTAGACGAAACTCTCCACTGAATAAGAGATCTGACGAAATTAACGCGATTCTTAGGGAAATGTGCAAGCAGCGAGGTTTTGTGTTTATAGACAACTCCAACATAAGCGTGGCTCACCTGTGGAATGACGGCCTGCATCTCCTTGAATCTGGCAGAGATTTAATGGCCAATAATTTCATCTCCCATTTAAATTACTTCTCTTCTGGCGCGGCGTCAGAAAACGTGTGACTTGACGATCAAAAGCCAGGTCTTATGGGTTCTTGTCATTTAAAGAACTTTTTTAGAGTTGTTTGCTTGCGCTATGTTCTATTCTGTCTGACACCCTTACATTTATGTATGTTGAATTACGACTCTGATTTCGATAATTGCATGAATACGGAGATAACTTCGGACCTTGCTAACACCACTTCGGATGTTCCCTCAGCGATCGACTGTTTGTCGGGAAAGGATGGTGAACATGATGATGTAACTAATCTAAGAAATTTACGTATTTCATAGCCTTCGAATCCCATGATTGGATATCTGAATATAAATAGTCTTAGAAACCAAAATAGTTGATCTAAGACAAATTATGAATGAAACCCTACCCGATGTTTAAGCTATCAGCGAAACGAAATTAGACAGTAGCTTTCCGTCGGCTCAATTTGCCGTGAGTGATTATTATAAGCCGTTAAGGAAGGACCGAGATAATTATGGTGGTGGTTTGTTTGATTGTGCATATAAGAAAAGCTATTGTTTTCAAAGCTACTTCTGATTTAGAGCCATCCCAATTTTCAGAAGGACTAGGTTTTGAGGTTTCCGTTCAAAGAAAAAAATGGTTCATACTCGCCGTCTACCGACCACCTAAAATAATCAAGCGGATGCGTTCCTTGACAAGCTCTCAAATTGCTTAAGCAAGTATAATAGTTATGGGAGATATCAATATTGGCACGGGAAACATGGACGAAGATACGATCTCCAAGATATCTTCTTTCTGTGACATTTTTGGTTTGCCAATCTCATCAAAGAATATGCTTGCACTACGACTAGGACTAGGTCATCCATTGACGTGATACTAACAAATAGGCCCAAGAGTTTCCAAAAATCGTCTGCTTTGTCCATAGGCTTAAGTGATTACCATAAACTTATTGTCACAAGTATGAAAGCACACATTGCACGTCTAAAGCCAAGCAAATTGCGTATCGGAGTTATAAAAACTTCAATTCAAATAAATATCTCGCTGATATCTCTGCCATCAGTTTCGATAACACTTTTCATGCAAATCACACTTGGTAGACAAAATAACAGATATTGCAAATACGCATGCGTCTTTAAAAACGAAAACAGTTAGGGGAAACCAGGCTCCTTTTATGGCTAGGGATCTAAGAAAGGCAATCATGAACAGATCCAGGTTGGAGAAACGCCAAAATGCCAATCCCACGCCAAAAAACATACAAAATTACAAGAAGGTTGGAAATATGTGCGTATCATTGAAATGAAAAGCTATAAAAGACAAATTTCTAGCGGTTACTTAAGGTGGGTTATTAACCAAAGCAAAGTTCTGGAATTTAAGAAAACCGTTCGTGAGCAACAAGGAAACTAAAGGAAACGATGAAATTATGCTGTTAGAAAATGATAACATCGTGAAGAATCCTCAGAAAGTTGGCGAGATTTTCAATAACTTCTATATAAACATTGTCGAGCATAGCTCTGGTCGTAAGCCTAAAGACTGTTTTGCAGATTTTTTATCCGATGATCCAGAAGAGCTTGTAAAACACATACAGGAAATTTATGCGGATCACCCAAGTATACTTAAAATAAAAGCTGGAAATATGTCGCTAGTAGGCAAATCCTTTACCTTCAGAGAAGTCTCTAAGGAAGAAACAAATAAACTATTACATTCTTTAGATTTAACTAAATCCACTGGCAAAGACCAGCTTACCCCAAAGCTTATTAAACTTGCTGCAAATGTTCTTGACGGTCCTATCGCAAAAGCAGTTAATGCTAGCATAGCCGAGAGAATATTTCCGAACCGCGCTAAGAAGGCAGCGGTAGCTCCTCTCCACAAAGGGGGTGACCGATCGGAAAAGAAGAACTACAGGTCTGTAAGTATTCTAAATACAATTTCTAAATACAATTTCACGAAGTATTAGTGCTCTAGCCCCAAGAATTTGGAACGCACTTCCAGAGCAATATTAAGTCAAGTGCGAGTTAAGTCTTTTCAAGTTAAGTATAAAAAATTGGGATGGCTCCAAATGTGTTTGCACTGTATGTGAGCAAAAGTTTTGATATTTGAAGTATTATCGAATAGTACTGAGCCGTTTTTCACTTTAGTAGAGCTTATCTTCTATATTTTTGGCTATTAAAAACTCAGATATTGGACGCTTTTTCTTATTTAATTTTTCTCGGTATAGCTAGCTCTTGTATTTATGAGCTAGATTATGTTTTTCATTTTGATAGGTTAATTTTTTCATTACCGAGCATAAATAAATGTGAAACGAAATACTTGTAGTTCAAGAACATAGTTCAAAATTTTCGATCTCTAAACCCTAACAAATCTCAAGGCTAGGACGACACATCCGTAAAAAGAGCTAAGTATTTTAAAGCCTCGCTTGCACGCCCACTTCACATTTTCTTCGGGAATTGCCTGAAATTGTGTGGATGATGTCTCTCTGTTTTCTATAGTGCATAACACTCAACCTTGTGCGATGACCTTACGCATGATCTATCCTTGATTGAATTTTGGTCTTGCCAATCCAAGATGGTTTCTAATCCGGACCCTCATAAGCAAACGGTCAACAAACAAATACGTGGTCTTATCCTCTACTAGTGTTTGATGACAATTGATGTCGATAAATTTTAGAACCTTGGGTTAAGATTAGATAAATTTGTCCTTCACATCCCCTATTAGAAAATTGATCAGTATTCTTGTTAAAAGGATTGGCTTACAGAGTAATCGAAATAACGTCCCTAGAAATAGCCTGAAAACCACTTGAAGTCTTACGTAAGGCCCTTCCTTGATTTTGGAGATGTCGCTTATCAGTCTCCATCGGGAATATGTCACTTACAAAATAAGAATCCACTCAATACCAAACCGCCCTACCTATATCTAGTTCCTGGAAAGTACCTCAGCTGCAAGACTTTATGACGACTTAGGATGGGAAGCGCTGGCGGGAAAGCACTTTTACAGGCCACTACCCTTGTTCTGGAAACTTTCTAAGAAATGAAACCTGCATACCTGTTCTTTTCGGTTTCAACAAGATGCTTTAGATACACGCACAGGAGAGCATTTGATTACACAAGCTATGACTGACGTAAAGTGTGAAGCTTTATTCTCCCAAGCTGTAATCTTTGACTGTACGATCTTAGAAAAGTCGCTTCTTGCATGTAAAACCTACACAGGCTTCAAAAATGCATTGACCCAAATACGTACATCAAAAAAAATCTTCGTTTAATAACCTTCATGACATAGGCCTTCAGTAGCTTACTCAACTAAGGTTGGGCTTAGTGCTCTCCATGCACATAAATATCTGCATAACTTTGCAGATATTAAGGTCCCACATCGTTTAATTTCGTACGATGGCATTGAGGATTGGACCGATTTCTTGCGCAAGTGTAGTGCTTTCGCCACCCAATGTATCACCCGGCCATAGTTAGTGCTAGTCTTAAGTTGGCGTAATTTTTGACTTGGGTTTTACTAACTAAACAATGGGTGTCTTCTGGGGTGTTGCAGAATGTGTACTTCTGCTCTCTTCGTGAGTGTTTTCTTTTACCTTATTTTGGTATGGTTATATTTCTTTAGATGCAATAGCTTGTAGCATTGGTTTTATGTTGTAATCATTGCACACACACACACACACACACACACAAAATGATACCAGGCCTTGGGTAAGGGTTAACCATGTCGCATGTGTAATTCACAAGCAAGCACGCAAGCACAACCAGGTCGGCGCAGCCAGGTAGCTAACTTGCTCACGCTACAGACTTTCGTAGCGCTCATTCCACAGGTCTCCGATGGTCTACCATCAAGTGTTTCCCACCAATCTACATGCGATAGAGTGAGCTCAGCGGGAGATTCCGGAAGGGATGGCGGGAAATTAGTATGCCTTTCTGCCAGAAATTAAGAAATTGGAAACAAGCCAGAAATTCTGTGGCAGTTGCGTTATCTAGCTTGTGTAATTTTTCCACTGGTTCGAGTTACATTTTTTGATTATTTGCATTTGCCTTGCATTTTGCCAATCATCCATGCATATTTCTCTGCTAATCATCTAGTCGTTCACAGTTTTGGCTCCTATGGTCTCGTAACACACCAAATAAAACTGGCACATATTTGTATGCTACCTATACTGCAATTTTTATTATGGAGTTTTATGAGTGGACGCATAGAATAAAGCAAGGAAGTGGGGCCACATGTGAACAAAAGAATAGAAAGTTTTTTTTTACTGCGTATAATGATACAAACGTTCGCGATTAAACTAATGATACAACAAACAAATACCTAACCAAAAAGACTATATCAAAACTTAAATTAAAAACAGAACCCACATTAGGAGAGCAGAAATAAACAGACTGCAACTCCGCACAGGACAAGCAATAAGTAAACAATATAAACACAAGTCAAAACTTAACTAAAGCCAACGGAAGACTAGCACTCAACCATATGTTATGAGAATCTCTTGGTATCAACGATGAACTTGATGGTTGCAAGAA
>QQSS02184537.1:3755-25438 GCA_003687565.2 Craspedacusta sowerbii | reverse complement strand
AGGGCTCAAACCTCGGCAAGGCTTCAAATGCAAAGGAGAATAAAAAACAAAACAAATAAATAAAATCTAGCTGGTGAGCCTGCGCATACTGAAGTACATTTAAACTACATGCCCATAGTCCAAGGAATCAGCATAAGTCACCAGAATTTTATCTTCAAGTTAGGAGCACGCCAAATGCAATAAGGTGCGTAATTAAATCGAAAATCAGCGTACATACATGAGAAAAAATTCATTTACAACCAGCAAGCCATCGAGCTCTCGCTTGGTTGTAATCCTGACTCAGAGCAAGCCGTTGCCGTTTAGCACTATTAACAAAAGTTGATGAGTGATACGGATCTCGCTATCAAACAATCTGCACCTAATCAACATTTGTGAGTCCACTCCAACGTCGATTATTTTTATAGGAAAATTATTAAGCCTAAGAAGTATTTATGCCTGGCTTTGTCTTGCAGGCTATCTCTAAACGCTGAGAAACTGAGGTTATGCTGTTGCAACTGAAAAACATCCAGCAAATATTAAAAAGACATTGAATATCAAAACAAAGAATATTTCGCTTTCCAGCATAATCAAGTATCTTGGCTTTATTATGGATTCGCGCTAGACTTGGAGAGACCACCTGACTGAACTCTCCAAAACATGCCACGGGAAAAGGTCTCTTTCAAAAAGTATACAGGATATCGCACGCACACATTAGTATAAAGCTGTCTCGAAATGGAGATCAGCACGTATAAATAAGTACGTACAAATCGAATATTAAGGTTAAAACATCACGCCATTAGAATTACGACTTCTTCGGAATTTAGAGAGCTCACTTCGACATCATTCTCCATTCTCAAAACTTAAAATCTTAAAGTCGATGGGGTAGTTTAGTTGAACTTGCGGCTTTCATGCAGAACGGACAGAACAATAAGCAAGCCGCAGCAGTAAGCAATTTTCCAGTTGCATTTTACTACTCGAACGAGGGTCACGCAAACGCGCTTTATCAACCTGACGAAGAAAGATGCATGGTAGAAATAATATCACACTCAAAGGTGCTTCCGTCTATAACCAGGTAATAGTCTTAAATATCCCTATCAAGAAATAAATAAAAACTCCTCAAGAAGTAAGTTCATACTTAAGCTTAGTAGCGTCTGAGTTCATTTTTTTGATTGCATTGGACGAATTTCGTGGTTTTTGTATGGAGTTTATACGGAACAGAGAAGACGGCACTTTCGCAGTTTTTGCGCGCTTGTTACGACTTGATGGGTCGCGTTGACTCCCATTTTCGGCTCAGAGTCTGACCGTTTTGGCTTGCTTCGGTGTAGTTGTTAATAGAGATTATGCAGAAAGCTCTACTATTCTCTACATTTAGACTTTAAAAAACTGATTTTTGTTAGCTACTTATGGTGATTTTCGTCGAGCATCAGGCGAATAACAACATTTATATATGGCTGAACCACAGCTCCATACTCCTAGTAGCTCGATGTAACCACGATGCCTCGCTTTAATACCTTGCTATACCCAAGTCATTCTCAACTTCTCCTCTTACCTATTCCTTTGCCGTGTCCCATTTTCTACCGACTTCCCAACGTTCTATAACCAATACATGCTTCTCTTTAGAATCTTAATTTTTCTTCTTTTAGCCTTCCAGCAATTAATCCTACCGATTTCATATGCTATTTGCACACGCTTCTTTCACTTTTCCCCACGGCGGCTGGCTCAGGATTCACAGAGTGCAATTTTCATAAATATAAGATGAGGTGGCGGCTATGACCTGATTAGCTCTGTTAGGAGGAAGCCTCCCTCTCATATAAACGCAAAGGCTGGCTATATAGTTCCTTTCCATCGAATTGGCGTGCTCATTAATTAGCTTCACATGCTCTTGAATGGCGGAACAATTTGTTTGCAATTATTAAGAGTTAAATAAGTTTGAATCTTGAATAGTGACATAGCCAAGCAGAACAACCGCACAGCTAAAAAGAGTGCACAAGGAACACGCAAAGTGCGAGGTACAACCCTTGCAAGGATAAACGCCCATGTTTTAAGGGATCTCCAAAGCGAGGTCTTTTATTCCGGCCCGCAGATATCGGCAATCACCGAAAAGAAAAGAACGGAAATGCCTGGTTATAATATTTACGCTCCCAAGGCAAAAAAATATGGCTACTTTAAAACCATTCGGCTCAACATTTCGCTACGTTGGATGAATAGCTTAGTCAAACCTTGCAATAGCTCAGACATGGCTGCCGCTATGAACACAACCTTTCACGTTTGACATGTCTACCTATACGAGTAAACAATCGAAGAGTCCTGCCTGGTAACCAGAGACACGAGCTTGCTCAAGACAACTATTTGCTGACTGCTCACGGTACACAGGTACTGATTAGTAACGGGCTTAATCTCGAAGCTGGAATGGCCGTTACAGACAATCGCTGGCGACTAAAATAAGGATACGGTTTACCACACTAGAAGATTCATGAGACTGTCAAGGAAGACCGCCCGTTACAGTCTTGCACGAATGGTTTTAGGAAGACTGCAGTCTATCGGCGGGACACTTTAAAGACATGTCTTCTTGTTACATGGAAAGGCTTTTTTTTGGCATTTCACAGGGTTTCATTCCATTGAATGCCGCTTTCTAAAACTCACGACAAGGACAATATACAAGTCCTTACCGGAGGGCGTCTCCGCAAAATCACAGCGCATGGCGCCTCCTGCACGTAGCACGTGCCAACTGCGGTGCAAGGGCATGCAAGCAAATCGAAACATGGAGTTTGAGCTTAGCGGAAGAATTAAAGTAACAAAAACAAACGTGCATCTTACATTCGAAACTCACCAAAACAAATCAGATATCGAAGTATTAAAAAAAATCTTTAAAACAGTTTCAGAGCGTTGGCATTTTTGGAGTACAATTGCGCTTTTACGCTCGTGTTACTGCTTATAATAGGACACCGTTCGGGTAGACGCACGCTGGTCACTTGTGAAGGGTTATGGCTAACGATACCAACTATCTTTCAACCATTTCTAGGGTAGTTTTGCAACATTCCTAAGTAAAACGAATCGAAGCAGGCATAAAATGTGTCGCTTTGTCTGCGAAAAACAAGAATAACGATTCACACGTTCAGCCCTCCAAATGATCATTTGAAAGTCAAAATATGTTAAGATCTAGCAACAAAAAAAAATCACACAAAATCTAAAAATCCGAAAGCTCGCCCATAAGGCCTACCAACTGGTTAAGCCTCAATGTTGAATACAACTTTGGAAATAAAACACCAACATCGTTACTAAAGACTATTCTCTTACCTCAAAAGGACCATTCTTCTCATGTATGCTGGTCACTTTCTTGAAGAACTTGGCGATTTGTCCAAAGACACTTCCGCACACCAGACTAAGAAAAAATATTTGTATAACTTTCTTAATTAGACTATGGAAATATACTTGCAACAAGGTATAATATAATATTCAGGCAAATTTTGGATATCACTTTAAAACAACCCAGGCCTTGATTACAATGATATTTAACCTTATTTGTGCTGATCCAACTGCTCCACACAGAGTACGTGGACCCAAGAACTTCTGCTCTGATCGACCCGATAAGTACGGACTATTCATCAGGCAGCAGCAACAGCTACGCTTAGAAAAGCTTACCAAAGCACCTTTCAAACTTCGTTAAATTACACAAATGCCTGTGCTCACTTCCACTGATCAACACGAAGTGCATGGATTCTATGATCTAGATGACCCAAACAGAGAAGAGAAGCGTGAACAATTTACTTCTCAATTTTCCATAGCACCAGCTACGTCTACTAGCCGCGTCGGAAGAGAGATACAACGAGCACGTAAAAACGACCTCAGGCTTAACGTCACGACGTCACGACGGCACGAAATGCCGTCACGCCCAAAAAGAGTCGCATACGCAGCAAGCGCGTCCGACAACTGGCTTCAACCGACGCCTCTTCAAGTGGAGAAGTCGGGGCAAGCGCAAAAAAATGAACTCTGGGAAAGGGAGCCTCCTCCAGTAAGGCAAAGGTGGCTAGTAAATCCATGTCTTCGGTGGGTTCAGCGTTTGCTACCTGCAGAATCTTACTGTTGACCAATGGAATGGGCAGTGCCCGCTCAGCGACGCACCCTTCTCGATCCGCCTCCTACTGAACAAACCGTGGATGTTGACGCCTTGCCGGAGACGCATGAGCCAGGCATTGGGGACATGTAGATGTCTCCGGATAACCTGCACAGTGCAGGTACAGAAGATAGCTCACAGAGGTACATCAACCATGAGATTAGACTACGCTTGTACTGTGAAAGCCTTCACCACGGTATACAAGCGCAGGTTATTGCGATGGAGCTGAAAAATCGTTTAACGCATAGCGCAAGAATAGCCACCCAACATTTTGCCTCCGCAGCGAAAATTAAATCGTTCGAATACCATTCAGAATCTCATTGGGTCCATTGAAAACTCCAACAACATGGTAGGACCAAGTCATTGGGACTTGAGCTGGGTGCGGCATCACAAGCACGGCGAGAGATGATGATGATGATGTCTTTCGGAATTCAAGTGGTAGCGTCAAGACTTGGAAATTGCTAGCGGACGGCAAAGCTGAGTTCAGATTCACTACATATCATATCACCCGGGAAGCTCAAACTTTAGGCATGATCGAAGGGCCAGGTCCTCCAAACTATTAGAGATTAAGCTGTGAGCACCAATGATTAGAAAAACGCTTTACGCCTTTGTCTTGCAAATTAGAATGATGAAAGAACCAATTCGGACGACATCAATATGGAGACTAACCTTCGCCTGCACATCGTGTCTCGTTGCCGCTGTGATGGCGCATTACCCGCAAACTCGCCCAAGCGGCAGCTACTTCAAGCACTGCTGTCCTAGCCTACGTGGCTAACAAAATGGATTAAGTAGCAAAAGCAGCATTGAAGTCACCTGCTTATGACCATGTGAACACCAAACCCGGCTTTGGCAGTGTAAACCTTCAAAGGAATTCCAAGCCAGATGTTCACGGTTTGCCCAGTCATGCTAGGATGTCACCATTGTGCACGAGTACAAAACCTCATCAAAGTAACTGGAACTTTTGAAAAGAATTCTCAACCTCCCTCCCCATTGCCACCAAAAACATCAATATCAGTCATTCACAGCTCCTCTTCAGCGTTTTTCCCCCAATAATTATATTAGCTGGTCCACATGGTCTGCAAATTGAATGAGAATCCCTAGAGTCACAATCCCCAGTACAAAACTGCCTTAGATTCAAATATTTTGGTAGTGATCATTACGGCTCCGCTGCCAGCAAAATCACTATATCACAAGAATCACTTGAGCACAACCAAATATTCTTTCAGTGCATAAAACCAAACAAAGGCCCAAACATAGCTACCATTTCTCAGCAATCTTTATTGGGCAGTGCTTGCCAATTTCACAATTTAAAATTGCAAACTTTACTTATAAGAGGTGCCTAGCATGCAAGTTCAGAAATATGTTAATTTTCCACTGGGACTAGCGTTCTAGCATCACCAGCTTTGGCAGGACTTCACCATATTTATATTATTTACAGTACATCCAATCCGGGGCAAGTTGTATGGAATGCAAATCAAAATAATTTGCCACATACCGCCCAAGAAGGCTTACCTTCAATATATAGAAATCTATCCGTAATATCTCTGTGGTAGGTGCAGAATTTGCATGTTCATATCATGTCAATTTCTCTCATTATTTACCCTAAGACAAGGTTTCAAAGTATGCAAAATTCACAAACACCATCAGGTAAATGATACTCACATTTTCAAGGACTCTTTAGGAAGGCTGTCCATGTTGCTTGAAGTCTATCTGATGAAATTATGGCTCAGTCAAAAAAATAGCCATGCAGAATTAATAATTAAAATGAAAATTACATGCAACCAGAAATCAATTGCCAGTGGAAACCTGTTCCAACTCCAATCTATTGGCAGGAGCAAAGGCAATTCGCAAAGTTTGTAAAATGATAGGTAAGCATACAGAAAGTTCAGAATGGGAATCACCAAAATCAGAGTATGCCAATGCAAATAAGGGTCACAAGAGTGAGTACTAGCTATCAATTAACCATAAAAAGCAACACCATTGCAGTGAAATGTTAAGATTACTGTGTTTGCTATTATTTCGATGTCATTTGTAACAAAATTAGGAGATCTCTTGCTGAGCATAGAGCCTGACTACGGTAAAAGCTTAACTGGCAATGACTCAAGCCTAACTAGATTGGTGGGCAAGGTCCATGCAACCAAACGGAACCACAGCAAGGTAGTTTCAATGATATCCATAACAGCAGACGCCAAATAACATTTGCAAACACATCTTAAAGAAACTAAGTGAGCAGGAAACCCAGTAGAGGCTCTTCTTGTTGGCAGGAGAAATCAGACAGCCAGTTTAGCCAGTGGTGCGAGTAACAAAAAGTGTTCTAGAGAAGACAGAACCTTAGTCTGGCAGGATAATAAACAACTGCACACATACACCCACCGACGAAGAACATTAAGTAAATTAAATAATTAAATGTTTACTAAACATTTAAGTGCCTACTAGTAAACAATCATTTTGATTAAATCTAGATTTTAATTTTTAAATTCTTAAATCGGTGAGGCAGCATCCGCTAGCTTATCTTCCTCTAAACAATGATATTTCTTACAGAGGCTTGCAATACATGCCGACATACCCAAATCCCAACACAGCAGCTGTGTACTACGTCTTAACCGTTCCCTACAACGCGAAATCTTTAATTTTTAAACAATACTGTTTAATCCTAGTGATAAAATTGTGATAAATCAGCTAATAAAAGGGTCTGAAAAGAGAAAAGAGATAAAAATACTCAGGAGAAGATGAATTTGATTATCTACTCATAGATAAAAAACGAACAAATAAAATCCTTGCTTGGCGCAACAACGGCTGGCAACTCTCGCGCGCAACCTGCGCGTGGCATCCAGTAACCGTGGGGTATAAGCCATTAAGCCTAACTCCATCTTACAAAGATTGATCTACTAGATGTCACCTTTTCTTCAAAGACCGGTCTTACCATGACATGGAGACATCTAATGAAATAAAAATAACCTTTCAATCCCCCAACAGACGTGCAGGTTAACACCCATTCCAAACCAACAAATTTATAAATTTCTTGACTTGTCAAGTCTAGGCTAGAATAGTGCAGTAATGAAAACAGTTTTGGGACAAAACTGACGTTATTATGGAGGCTTAACCTCCATACTTGATTCAAGTCTTAACTGATAGCTTAGTAAGCCTTATCATTAAATTCAGTTAAATCAATATTAGCATAGCACAGAAATGAAGACAAATTTAAAATTACATAGTGGATGAACTCCCAAGTCGGTTTCATCCCACGATAGTGGTGCCACATTCCAGATATCCTGACCCAATAACTCATTTTCAATTTCACAGTTTCAAATCTGAGCTGGGCAATAGGCTTGTGCCAAATTAACATTGCCTAGGAGCGCAAGTCCTTAGAGCTGACAGAAGTGGTAGTGGCCAATTCTCCATGTGTGATGAGACCTCGGCACGTTTTCAGGAAAATATCCTTGATTTCAAAGAATCGCACATAATATTAGTGGCAAACAAAGAAGCTGATCATTAAGTTCATCATTACCTCATCCTATGAAACAGGCAAAGTTAACATATAGCTTCAACAAGCCATCACTTTCAAAAGCGACGAGACTCGGCATATCAGCGGCTACTTTTAATATATCCTGACTTCGTTGCATTGCATTATGGGAAGAGCTGCATACTTACATGACGCACTTACCGGCAACATGCATAATTACCCACCCCTCTACCGAGAGGGATGGTATATACGGGTCACCATTTGTAAGTTTGGGTAACCAAATGTACAATCATGTCTAACTGTAGCCACAGATCCTTCAATTGCTTTAGTGGCTGATAGACGCGCGGTTATTGAGGTTACGTCACGAGTGGTATAGCGCCAACCCGCGCTCCAGATTTCCGCAGAAAGCTTGGCATATAGAATCTTATATGCAGGCATGTCGAATCTTATATCGCATATCCAGGCATGTCAAATCTTTGAGAATTAGTTCCTGAGCACGACCCGTGGTTGTCGTCTTAAACAGTAAGTCACAGAACAGCGGACTATTCTGTAGCTATGTCTTTTACCAGCATTGAAGACATGAAGACAGAGAGACAGAAATGAAGACAAATTTAAAATTACATAGAGGATTAACTCCCAAGTTGGTTTCACCTGACACGATAGTGGTGCCCCATTCCAGGACATTAAGATTGTCTTGGTAAATATTATTACACTGAGACATATCCAGTGCAGCGAAAAATTTGATTTCGCCAGCTTCCCATGATTTAAGGCTTCTCCAAATCCCTTCGTACCGAGTAGACTGATAGGACGCCAAGATTAATTTCAGAAAATGATCTGAGTAAAAAAGAATCTCAGTAGTAGACTGATAGGACGCCAGGATTAATTTCAGAAAATGATCTGAGTAAAGAAGAATCTCCTCCAGCACAACACTTTATCAACGTGGAATTCTATTCCAAGCTAAAGCACCATCGTGATATTTTTAGTCTACTGAACCAGATAAAAATTGTGCTTCACGGGGAGGAGCAGCCACATTTTTTGTTGCTGAAATTGTTTAAGCGTTCAAAAGAAAAACTTTCTTTTTGGATCAGAAGAATTCAGGAAAAGAGGATGGAAATGCACCCGCTACTCTCTGACATCCTGGGGACAGCACCTGAGGTTTTAATAAGTGATTTCGTTCCTCATCACCTCTCACTGCGTTCAGAGAAGTTGGAGGAGTACTTCGCTAACCATACCAGGGAAGGAAACACGTGTATAGTTTATAGTTTGTGTAAGGATAGTGGATCCATTATTAATGGACCGCTCTTAAAATGAAGTTGCTCTGCCGTCAGACCTGGAATCCCATATTCTTCATTTCTCAACAGACAGCAATTTGAAGATACAGTGGGACAAGCTAGACTGGACCAAGTTCTGGATTCATGTCTCAAAGGACTATCCATTTCTTGCTGTTAGGGCCACAAAACAGCTACTTCGGTAAAAAACTACATGCCTGGTTGAATCAGCTTTCTCTATTGAAGCCTCGACCAACACAAATATAGAAATAGGCTTAAAGCAATACTCGAGACCACTTGGAGACGGAGCCTTTCACCCATTGCAACACAGCTGGATTAGATCATGTCTAGGAAAGTAGAAGTAAAGTTTCCTTAGTAAAGAAGAACTACTCATTATTTATTGTTAAAAGCGTTTTAAGGGTCTTGCTGCGGACTTTTAGAAAGAATAGCTACGTCATTGAAATTTATTTTATCTGAGTGGGTTTTCGTCAACAAAGCTGTAATTCTTTTAGCACTGATTTTACTTTATTTGATCATAACTTTTATGTGGAATTATTATTTGCCGTTACTTTGCGACTTTCCTTGCTTTGAGTGTTAATCAGATTATAATTCACCAATTATTCTTATAAATCTGCAGAATAATTATTTTTATTTAGTGATTTTTATTACATAAAGTATATCCTCTTAGCAGCGAGTTTTTGCATTAAAAACAGGTTCCATGGTGATCTTGACGTGTAAATTACCACTTATTAAATTTGAAGAATTCTGGAAAACGCGATTGGGCCGTGGGTTGCTGTACCCTGTAAAAAGTTGGCCGCATGGAAAAAGGGTAGAGAAACCCTGCTTTAAAGAGTGATTGATATAAGATTTATCCACATGCTAGGGACGACATAAATGGGTTTGACGTGTTGAATGTAGCAGTCCAGGACTGGTAAAGGTCCACGCTCCTTGCAATGTAGAATAACTAGGTCGAACCCAAAACGAGGTGGCTCTTAGCGGAACGCTCTTTCACGTTCCCTGCAAGGCCAGCGTATTCAGGCGTCATGAAGTTGACATCACAGCAATTATTGAGGGGTGGCTTTCGTTGCAGCTTGCGTCTTTTCCAGCTGTAGGGTAATCCTTGTCTGCGCGTGATCTCTTGTTGTCGCAGGCAATGCTGTTGCCATGGCGATATAACTCGAGGCTTGTTAAAAGTGGAATGAATTTGAAACCTAGTAGGGTCGCCTGAATGTGATGTCTGCGTTTGTTCAATAATGGCAATGGGGAGGGGGAATGAGGGACGAAGGCAAAAATGCGATGTCTTTCAGAAACGTCAAGAGACTGATGTCTCGGCCATAGCTATAGAGATCACGAAAAAAAAAGCCTACTGAAACGGCATCAATTGCTGTGAAGCGACTTCCAGATCCGATTCGCTATCATTTATAAGTGGCAGATCGTTGAAGGGATGGAAGCCATTGCAGGCCACGGGCTCCAACGCCTATTAAATTAAGAACGAACAGTAGTTTGAAGCTGCTAAAAATTTTCTAATCGATGTCTTATATTGCGTAACAGACTGAGCCAAGATATTTTCTCCACTCCAGCATATCGCTGCTAAGTCACTTAAAGTGCGAAATAAAAAATTGAAAATTGTTATGTTCATCCAACTAAGTTTGGAAAGCGAATCCTCAAATTTTATCTGCGTGGTTACCATAAGTGAGACTTTTTCAACGGGCGAAGAATAAATACATCCTAGTTTAAATTAGGGCTCAGTAAGCAACTAGCACTTTTCAACTTGGGCGATTGGAGCTTATGCAAAATTGGTTGATGATACGGTTAATTAATAAAAGTATATTTGTACAGGCAGCAGGCCTTGAGTAGCTTGAACGCGCTTAATAAAAATAAAAGTTGTAAACCTCTCCAAGCACGTTTGAGTCATTAGTGAATGTTTGTCTCTGCAGCAGGCCAATCCATATTGGTGCTGAATTAGTTTAACTTGAGGTTTGCCTTTTCATGCACTACTATATTATGCTAGTTGCTCTTAGTAGAGAGAAATAGCAAAACTTTGATTTCATTTTTAGAAGTATGTGTTCCATTTAAAATCGCAATTTTCTTATAAAAAAAAAGTTATCTAAGAGCTTCAGTGCAACCATCCTTCAGAAGTGTGGCACCAACTGGAAATCGCCTTAAACAGAAGCTAATGACACGAGGCTGATGGTACTGCGTAGAATAGTATCAAAAATTTTCTACCGTATATTTCTTGATATGCATTGACACGAGACCATGTTCAACCATAATTTAATAATGACTGTTGAAGTGACTGCTTTACCCTAGCGCTTCGTTCATCAGAACAGCATCCACCTCTCGGCTTAAACCAGTCTTAGGCTAAAGTTTGCTGATCAAAGTAACATGCGGTCGATGCAAGCCGTTTTCTTATCGATTTAAGTTGCTCTTGGCATTTCTCAGAATGAGCGAAACCAGAAAAAGTTGCCCTGGGCTGTTAAACGTTCTTCTACTGGTTTCATGGGAAGCCCTGTCTTACACTGTGAATCTCTAATGATTTTATTCATTGCTCATATCCATGCAACATCGCATTAGAAGTGCCTACATCTAAGGATGTATATGTGCGCGCTTATACGCCGTAGTACGTGCCCTGCCCCAGGTACTGCTTATTTAAATGCCTAATCTTCCACTCCATGCTATCTTCATACTCTACTTACAATTGCCAGATGGTGGAGCTTGAGCGATTTCGGCTAATGCACCTCAATCCCTCGTCATTTCATAGATTGATGTCAGCTCAACGTAGCTCGCGTACAAAATGCAAATCTACCGAGTGACACGTGCACATATTGTAAGAATATTGATGTCGCATTGACGTCCTCTTTTTTAAGTTAAGCTTCTGTTTTAGCACCAAATTTATGGGCCGTCTAATTCTGGATATTGCTTTTCTGAACTAGATTGTGCTGCCTATGACCACCGTCTCCAGAGGAAACTAAAGAAAGCGATGTGCAACAAGGGCTTATACCAAATCTTAAAACTTCATTCGTCACTTTTCACTTGCCTACTTTCTTCTCATCTAAACTCGGCGTTCTTGATTACTTTCTTCTCGTCTAAACTCGTCGTTCTTGGTTATTTTCTTCTCGTCTAAACTCGGCATTCTTGGTTATTTTCTTCTCGTTTAAACTCGTCGTTCTTGATTACTTTCTTCTCATCTAAACTCGTCGTTCTTGGTTATTTTCTTCTCGTTTAAACTCGTCGTTCTTGATTGCTTTCTTCTCATCTAAACTCGGCATTCTTGGTTACTTTCTTCTCATCTAAACTCGGCGTTCTTGATTGCTTTCTTCTCGTCTAAACTCGGCGTTCTTTAATTGCTTTCTTCTCGTCTAAACTCGGAGTTCTTGATTGCTTTCTTCTCGTCTGAACTCGGAGTTCTTGATTGCTTTCTTCTCGTTTAAACTCGGCGTTCTAGTGACTTTTAACACGAAAAGACTTGGCTGGATTTTCATAGCTGCCTCAACAATGATCAACAATGCTTGACTGTAGCCAGGAAAAGGAAATTTACACAAATGAAAGAACGAGAGGACTGTCATCTTGCCATGATGCAGCGGTGCACCAACATGACTTTCTTGCCCACGCCATTCTGGTGTGCAGTTTGTGACCGGCATTTTAAAAGAGAGCAAATGGATTGCTAGCTAAGTTTAGACTACTGGCAGACCGTTGGAGTGAAATAAATTTTCTTTGAAGTCCACCAAGATTCGTTAATGCCAGTGAACATTTCTCACCACCCTCATACATACATATCTCATACACACCTATAGGATGAGGCATAAATACAATCCATGTAAAGGTGGCATTATTTTAGTTAATTTAGAGGAGGTTGTAAGCTAAAGGAACAAGAAAAACAACAAAAACAACAACAACAACAACCAACAACAACAACAGCAACAACAAAAAGAAAACAGCTACTACAACAGCAAAACAGCATAGCAAAATTTAAGTACCCTCGTCAGTTGTGATAGGCTAAAAATATTTTCTCTTAGCCGCTGAAATAAAGCTTAGACAAAGATTTTAACAGGGAACTGACCGAAAGCAGAACCAAGACAAGTGAAAAGAGAATCGAACGGGGCAAAGATCTCTCATCAGCGATCGCTGAGAAGCTACAGCCGGCGTGATGCTGTGCACAGGAATTCCTCTTTCATTCCATCATTTTTGTATTTTCATGCTTTGAATAAGCAGCTGCATGTCTTTGCTGACCCGGTGCATGGTGCAGCTTGGTAGATGTGGTGGCGGATTCACTTTTCCTTGTTAGTGCATGGAATCTCAAGGCCCCAGGCATTGGGTCGTCGTGAAACAAAGTTGCAGTTGTTAGTTCCAATTAAGTGGCTGGACGTACGTTTCAATGACATGCAGGTTCAGTGCGTGATAAGCTTCTAAGGCCGTCTCTAAACGATGCCGTTGGAACAGTACAAGACAGCTAAAATGCAAGGTTCAATCCGATGCTCCCTTTAAGCCCTTTCCCCATCCGTATTTTAATTCCTCAGAGTGGCCAGGTACGACTGTAAGCTCAAAAATGGATGATTATTAAATAAGGGTAGTTTTCATAACGTAATCCCAGTGGTTAAAAAAGAAAAATATCATCGCTTTACCAAAGACTTTGACATGGGAATTTTCTCGGCATATCTTGAAGGCGACATCTGAAGATTGACACACCAAGCTTAGCGCAGCGGTACGACGTAACTTTGGAAGAAACCGTAGGCGAAGAAAACTCTACGAATTGGCTACGAATGCAAGAGAATTTTGCACATGGTAACGCACTCACTGTGGAACTTGATATATGATGAAAATAAGTTGAAATTTCTTCGTACTCCTGAATCAATTATTTAAAGGAAGTGCTTTAGAGAGTTGTTGGTTACTTTTACAGTTTTTCAAGTTCCTCTGTACCACGGCGACGCATGCAAGACTTAGTCATCCATCATGCTGTTCCTTAAATGCCTCATTGTGTATCACATACATATCATTGGACTGCTTCCTTTGACGGTTTGTGAAACAGGTGGATAGTCGTGCTGATACTCTCATGCCAATTTTTCTTTGAAAAAATGAAGTGCGATGAGTTAAGTTAGCTGCTGCAACGAAGAAATTTTCCTAAAGGATTTTGCTTTCTTTGCCTGGTACACCAACTAAAGCTGGCCGGTAGTTTTTGATGGATTCAAGCAGATAACCCCATGTTTATATATTAAAAAAATAACGAAGAACGCCTGTTTTGACATTGAGGCTTCTTCTCAGAAAGCTCTAGATTCTTGCCGGCTAGCGCACGTTCACGACTGTGTTGAAAGTCACATTTTGCTTGCTACAGAATCATTGCAGCAGAAGCATTGCTTGGTGCGTTTTCGTTGCGTGGTGTGTTGCACGATATGATGTTCTTACCAATTTCGAATCGAAATCACAAGCAGCTTCACAGAGACAGCATCACGAAAAAATTGCAATGGGCTTTAATCAACGTTTGGTTGACAAGCGGGACCACCGGAGCCAAATCATGGAAGCAACTGCACAGCGAACGTTAAATTACCAAGTACCGAAATGCATGAGTTGGTTCAACCAATGAAACGTGCTGGAATTTATGATTTATGAATTTTATGAAGGAGAAGCTGACCAGGCCCCAACATAATTTCCTAATATTCACTTCCGCTCAATAAACAATGCTAAAAAATTATTCAAGTTCGTGAAGCAATAATGCAGGATGCAGTTTCCTTGGTATTCGAAATATCATAAATTGACGATTGACTTTCCTTTCGATCATGAACGCCAGTAAGTCGATTCATCGTGTTTACCTCGGCTTTTCGTCGTATCGCACAAAGGGAAGGAAAGTTTCTTTTAAAATTTCGCTGACTATCGTCGGAAGAACGCGCACGAAATTATTACTTATTATTAATAATAAGTAATAATTACTAAATTATTCACTGCAAGAAAGAACGGCAATCTAACTATAGCTTGTAACGAGAGCTTTGCCTTTTCAAACGCTTGTGAGCTTGCATGGTATCAATAATTTACTATAACCATACTCACTGACTTCCAATTCTCTGCTAAGGGTACAGGGGGTCAACATACTCTAAAAAAATTTCAAGCACACGAGATTGGCCTAATATAAGCGACGCGAGACTGCGAGAAGTAGTTGAGGTTTGAGTAGAGCAGAGAGAAGGCTTTGGTGTCTTGATACAAATCCTACTGCCATCTGATGTGATAGAAGAGCGGTACGGTAAGGTAAGCGGAACGGCTAAATACTTGCTTGCGACATACCGTTCATGACGTTTGCAACCCTTCAATAACGGCAAGTAAGAGCGAAATCTGGAGCAAGTAAAGAAGGAAAATAGAATAAATAGAGAGCAACAAACCATGGGTCTCTGCACTTTTCGTCCCGTTGATTGAAAGTATTCGCGGGCCAGAATAAAGGCCTCGCGGGTCGGATGTGACCCACTGGTCATAGTTGGGACGACTCTGATCACTGATCTCCTTAATAACAAAAGTTATTTTGTAGATCAGTGCCTCTTATATTGAGCATCAAAACCCTTAAGATGCTTATGCAAGCGGTTTTGGTGGCGATAATTAATTGGAGGTATCGGCATGAAAAAGATGAACAGATGAGGTAAGGCTCGGATCTGGTCTACCAAATCTTCGTCAACTTTTGAGATTTCATGCCACCATGAGCCAAGAACTATACGTAGGCCCTAGACGAAGAACCCACCCTTATTCCCGCAAAATTTGTAGATGTTTTAGAAATCGCGAAATGAAAATTCCGAACTTGCTAGTACAAATTGCGGCATGACTACTAAGGTGCAATCTACCAAAATCATTATGTGCGCGTTTACCAAGAAGGCCGAGTACAGCCAACCCTCAAACACACTCGAGTAATCACGCCGGCTATCAGGTTCAGCGAGTCATATGCAAAGTGCTAGCCGGGTCCTTTGATTGATCCTGATGCCTTTGATTCTCTGAATACAAGCAATACGCAGGCCTCCGGAGACAATCGCTGCCGAAGCATCAAATCCGTGAATTGAACCTGCAAACGGTTAGGAAGCTGTCGACGGCAACAATGCCTGACGGTAGGAAAGTTCTCCCACGCCACGCGCGCCCTAGAGATTTCTCATTTCCCTGCTTGGATTGGAATGAGCATTGAAGGCCAAGATCGGTTTAAGAAAAGGATAAGAACAACCATTAACGTTTACGACCGTGGCAGGCGCAAAGACAGTGTTTCGAGCAAAAAAGGATTTGCAAGTTAGATCAGAAATTCTTAAGCCCTTGTGCTGCGGTGTGCTTAGGAAGTTCAACCTATTCACGAAATAATTTATTTGGAGGCACATTATGCTCACGATGAAAGCGCTGCAGTATTTTTCTTGCAACGACCTCAATGCGAGCGCTCTCGGGATCACCCAGCGTTATTCCACTTCACTCAAATTCAATTCAATTCAAACAAAGAAAAAACTAGAAATAGCCTAAGGATACCGTAAGATCTCTTGGACTGTGAAAAGCCATTGACGGCTGTAGTCATTGACTCACACTTTGACTTTCAGACTCTCAGACTGCATACAAACATTCTTGCCGCGATATCATCCCGAGACGACGAGTCTCATCCGTGCAGATCGTGTTCCTTCGAGCTGGTGTGGGTCTATGCGTTCCTTACTCGTGTAAAATTCTCGCAAGTTGATAACTTGGAAATATTGTGCAATCTGACAGCACATTGCTTCCTGTCGTTAGCTATTGTTCCACTTAATTTTTCTAGCTCATGACGCACGCCTGAAGTTGCAGAAATATCCATTTCATCTTGACGACCATAAGATACTAATGGAACTCAAACTAAGCTTTCAATAAAGCCAAACGCCCGGCATCAGAACAGGGAAGCCGGACGAGCGATTATCTGTGGATAAAAGCAACAAGATATTCCTGGCAAAAAACGACAAATATACTGTAGTCCGTTTCTTCTCTCAGACTGAGATAACAACCAAAATCCCGTTCGCGGCAGGATCATAGAGAAATCTTCCGACGCCGTGGAAGACCGGCTTTCAAATGTGTCAAAGCAGTGACTCAGCAGATCGTGCAACAGGGCCATGGGCTGCTGACTGCAGCAGTCAAGGAAACGCGAGATACCTACGTCGACTTTCACTCATGCCACCCTTGAGAATCGATATTCCCAGCGACGATGAGCACGAGTTCTGCTCGCAAAAGCAAACGCTCGTGCTAAAACCGCAGGAACGGCGGGTATCTTGTTTTTCGCACCAACTGGAGCAGACATTCTACGATTCTTTTACGTTTTTATTTGTATCGGGACCCGAATACGGATTCAAGTCTCCGAAAGGCAAGAAATTGCTGCATAAGATAGACGCAAAGATCAGTGGGATGAAACCTCCGCCAAAATTTATAGCCCTTTGCGGAGGGCTGAGCGCCGATTGCACAACGGACGTCAAGTCCTCCATCGAGACGGTAAACAAGGCATTCAGCAGGTCGGCCGTAAAGATCGTCCGCGTGGGTACCTCAAAAGACTTAGCTAGTCTACGTTCGACATATCCGGATTGGAGTGCAACCATCGATGTTCATCGGCAATGGTATGGCGACGACTACTTCGGATTCTGGATCAGCGGGGTGTCGTTCCTAGTGGTAGGCAGCGCGTTTCACGACAATCGTCAATTCGAGCAAGAACAAGGCGAATGGTTATCCAGCGAGCTGCTGCAAAACGACATTAGCAGTCCAAAATACACCATAGCTCTGCAGGAAAAACTGTACGCACGGGAGTCGGACGACATGAGCGGCATTGCTGATAGCAGCTGCATTGCACACATAATCCAAAAACACTTAGCTATAGATGAGACATTTTACGTGTTCTGCGGCGAGTCGAGCGAAAGTTTTGAGCATCCTCGACTTCTACCGACGCCTAAAGTCACTGAGGCAGTCGAGCAAGTTCGTGTCGTGAATGTGAGCGCGCAGGGAGTGACGAGCAGCGTGCTCTACGTCGATGACTTGACTCAGAATCAATAAGCGCACAGTGCCGTGTTTTGCATGTAATAAGCGGTTCCGTTCCTGTTGCACAAATTGTCGTCGTAAGCGAGCTGTAATGAATCTCCAGCTAGTCGTCCCACTACAAAGGGATGGTAAACTGCAGCAGTATTTCTGAGGCGGAAGATAGGAAAGGCTGCAAAACCCCAATGTAAGGCGCGATTTAAGTTACAAACACACACACACCCACACCCACAAATACATACACACATACACACCCACACCCACAAATACACACACATACACACACATATATAAATATATATATATATATAAAGAAACACAACAACATGACAAAGTATCCGTACCGAAAGAGTCTTCAATAATGAAGCACTACAAACTACGAGCCAAAACAACTATCGGTCCGCAATGCTGTTAACCGCTGTGGCCAAGTCCTCCTCACTTCCCAACAGGCGCTCTCGAATGAGCTCCACGATGGCTTTCTGCGTTCGCCGCTCAAGTTTTTCTAATTTCCCAGCCACATCTCGTTTCAAATCCCAGTCTGGTTTTCTCGGCGCTAAGGTGGTGATGTCCACTTCTTGAACAATCGGCTCAGGTTTGGCTTTCTCGAGGTGTTCGCCAACGTGCTCTGCCACGTCAACGGGACGGATCCTATCCAACTTTTTTGTTTTCAAATCTTCATCTTTCGGCTGGTAGTTGCGAAACTTGATAGCCTTGCGAGGAGGTTCATCCTCGTCACTTTCATTACCTTTCCTCGGATCCATGCTAAGGCCAGCTACCATGACACATTGAGAAATCTTCCAGCATGGAAATCACGGAAATCCCCGAAATCTGAACGCCTAAACGAAGTAGAGAGCGGTTAAGCGTAGCTGCTGGTTCATCAAGGCAAGTCACGGGAACTAATAATAGGAAATGAATCGGAGCAAGATTAAATACAAATGACAAACATTCCGCCATCGCAGGATAACCTCGCGCTAATCAAAAGTTCCTTCTCTAATGTACTGATACTAAGTGCCGTACTCAACTGTACAAACTTCAACCGCAAGTCGAAGTGTGCAATGCTCTAGGCTCACACCTGGGAGGCGACATCCGACATGAAATCACAGCAACGAAAGACGCATATCATCACATCGTTGAAGAAAACGGCGCTCATTGCAGAAAAGGGACATGCTGCGAAATAAAAACGGGGTAAGGCGTGTCTGCACGGGGTGAGAGGGGAGCGAGGAATGGGGAAAGGGGAGGGCAGGAGAGAGACACGCACGCAAGATCACGACATTTCTTAAACTACCTTCAAAACTAACATACTCGCTAGTGACACAGTATTGTCTACTTAAATAATTTTTTGACGCCTACGGAAACTCTGCGCTAAACTCAAAAAAAAAAAATGAACACTAAGAAGCGAGTTAGAACCACCACTAGCGATTGGAAATGCAGACAGATGAAAAAAAAAAACAACTTATTGCCCAATCCCCTATCCCGTCTTCCAAAATGTAAGAAACTAAATAAGGAAGCCATGCAGGACTGAGAACAAACACGAAACAATAATTATTTCGCACACCAAACAACTCGATAAAGACAACAAAATCAGCACAGCGATATTTTTGTTTAATATATTTTTTAAAAAAACCTCAACGAAGTAATCGGACTCCAGTTTTAAAAAAGCAATATGTCAGTTTTTTTCCCAAGAGTTCTAAAACTGGCTGCAAACACAAGCGATTCGATCACTTTCCAGCCGTAAAATTATTGTGCTATAACAAAAAGTCCCCAAATATGCACAAAATTAAAATGTCTTTTCTACACCTTATTCTTTTAAATTACAAAAAAAAGAACCTACGGTACTTAAAATTACACCACCTTATCAAAAGAGGCAGCAGAGAAAGAAAAATGATTTTTACTGAAATGTAAGTAAAAACAAATAAAACCAATAGCAACGGCTTCAATTATGAACAAAACAAAACCCGTCACAGTACAAGTCTAACATGGGTTAGAGGAAGTGTCCTTCTTATGAACGAAGGCAAGCTCACTGTGCATCGAGATAGGAGTACCGCGTTGGGAAGCCAACCGTACGTGGGAGTTGATTTAATCAAGGGACGACCGGGCACCAAACATTCTTACAAGCAGAGCGTTCGTGGCTACAGCGCAACTGAAACATTGCCCTGTGGAAAGCAAAACAGAAAGGCGAAACCGAAGAACAACTCAGCAATAAACTGTAACTTCTACGTAGAGTTAGCACCACGGGATGATCGAGAAGAACCTGAAATTTTTTTTAAGTTGACTTGATGACAAGCTCGTTGTGATAAGCAAGATGGTGGGGTTGAGATGGGCGATCACTTATTAAAAAACTCATTTCCACATACAGGGTAGGTCCAAAAAAACAACATGACTAGTGGGTTTAACACTAAGACGAAACTAATTCACAATATACTGCAAAACGGAAGAAACAACAGTCATGCACGCAAACAACCCACAGACAGAGGCACGAATCTAACCCCCGAAAGGGTTCAGGCAGGTGATTAAGCAAGCAGAAACGATCAGCAATCAAAACATGTCGCTTACTAAAACATCAAGAACATTTAACCGGCACCGAATAAGACTACCTCACCCATCGAATCTTCAGTCCTACAGCTGTACAATATCGATAGTTCATTAAACATTTTAAACGCATCAGCGTCTAAGACAGCAAGAAACACGTCCAAACATTGTAGGTCAACTTTACACGCACTCTTTGTCAAAATTCACAAAAGCGTGATTAAACCAGTTTTTTTTATGACTGCCACAAACACATGAATCTAGTAGAAACTGAATGAAAGGGCTGACAAGCCCTCTACAAAGATGGAGAAAATCTCAGCTGGATGTCTTCTGCAAGCATAGAGCTCGCGACGTAACCAAGTCAACGTACAGCTGTAGTAACCTGCTCGCTGGCGAAGCAAGAGTCACGTCTGTTTAAAACGGGTGATTTTCTTTTTCAATTTTTAGACGATTATTCACGGCAAGCAACTTGTACACTCCATTCCGCAGACGCTTACAGCCATACAAGTGCAACGTCTCCAATCTAAAGGCAATTATAATACTTGCTATTTAAAAATGAACACAATTATCACCAAAACTGCAGCAGTGCTTTCCCTTTAAAGAAGTCTACTGCAGGGTTCAATTCCATTCGGCTCCCTCTCCTACCTAATTACTATGGACACGCGATCGTTCTAAAATAATGATTATTCATTAGCCTTAATAAATAAACGGGGCGGCAGGGAAAAATACGAATACTTAATAAACGGGGTGACCGGAAATGAGGGAGGCGGATTTTTAAGTCATGATTACGAAGAAAGCACAATCAAGGAAACATGGGGTTAGTGAGTTGTCGCGTAATACGTAGTGATAACTGATGATAGACTTGCTGACATCTCAGACGAATGACTAGAAAGATATGAAATAGCACTATCAACTATCATCCACTAGGCACATAAGCGGTACACGGGGGAATAATGACTGCCACGCTATGCATGTTCATTCCGCAACTACGCGTTCACTTAAAAATAACACAAATTTGAAATCCGTCAACTTATTGGGGACCAAGCGTCCAGGGCGAAAAAAATCTTCCCAGCACTTCTAAACGGGGAAGACACCGTTTATTTGGGAATCGACAGTATGCATTCCTAGAAACAAACCAGTTAAGCCATAAAGTGCGGGAAAAGCGTAAGCCGGCGGAAGCTGGTAAGAAAAATTCACCTCCAGACGTTCCAGACCAAATCATGCTAGCAAGCACCAAGTGACTGAGTGTTCCCACGCCTGCTTAGAAGTTGTGCGTGTGTGTGTGTGTGTGCGTGTGTGCGTGTGCGCGCGCGCGTGTGCTCGTGTGTGTGTGTGTGTGTGTGTGTGTGTG